>JAVLVB010000598.1:131945-175177 GCA_032876305.1 Orestias chungarensis
CGCGCGTCGGGCGCACCGAGCGGCCAGGTCAGGTGCAAGCTGAAGCGGAGGAGGAGGAGACGATGCAAGAGAAAAGGTACACGTCTCACATCGCATTCATCTCATTTCCCAATTTACAAAAAAATATTTATATTTATATTCAGAGTAAACTAACAGGTCGTGTGCACCACGGCGGCGGCGCGGCGCGGCGCGGCGCTCCTGCGCTTCGCGGCTCTGTAACCTCTCCGTGGAGAAAAAGAGGGTTGACTGTCTAAAAGAAAAAACGCCAAATATTAAAAAAACAGCGACTTATAGTTTCTATCCTCTAAAGTTTACTTTGCACCATATTATATTTATTAATATTATTATTTGTACTTTATCAAACAAGCTGTAAAATTTCCTAAATATTTTATCATATTTGTTTTATAAAATCTATTTTTTATTTATTGCTTTTTACTGACACACCTAAGTTCCTTATTGCATGTGTGTTTTGTTTTTTCTTCTTGTTATTCATTTTTTGTTGATTCCCTTTTGGTTGGTATATTTCTCACATTCCTGTTTCATATCCGACTTAAAGCCGTGACACTGCCCTCCATTAAAAAGGCAAGCATTTGTGCCAACTATATTTAGATCTCTGAGAAAGATTGCAGGGATAATCCTAATAATTTTCCTAATGGGTTCTTCCATACAAATGTATTTTCTCCTCATGGTTTTATAAGTCAGCCACTCAGAGCTCAGCACTAAAAGAGTCACATGTTACAACTATTATGGGCCTTCATTTCAATAAGAAAAAAACATCTAATTTTTAGACATACTTTCAATTTTATTTAGTTTTCAAGTTTAATTTGTTCTTCTTTTTTTCTTTTCTTTTTTTAAACGAGTCCCAAATGAAGCCGTCTGTGCACATTAGTGTAAAACCAGTTGGATCCGTAATGGAAACAGAACAGCCTGCTAATTTCACTTTTCCCTCCCGATGCTACAGCCCAGCAGTGGGTTCTAACGAGGGTTCGTGGTAAATAAACCCCCTTTTTTTTACCGTCTTTGCTAAGTGATATAATATCAAACAGACTAACGGCTACAGACAGATATGATAAAAGCAAATGTGACCTGATAGAGGAAGCAGGATTTGGACTTCGCCGCCTCTCACCGTGAGACGGCAAGCTTTTTCTGGATCTGCGGGATTGACCACTTTGTCCGTTCGACTCAATCTTTGATCGTCTTATTTGTTTCGGCTGGTTATTCCACCTAATACAAAAAAAGAAAAAGGAGAGAAGAGCAAGAAAAGCAGGAGAATGTCATTTTAGAAAGAGGTACTAGTGAAAGCTTCAATCCGTCAATCTACTGAAGGCATTTTAGCAATTATCATCAAGAAGTGGAAAGGATATTCGTGCTTTAGCGTCATGATAAAAGATCGCATCTTCTGCCCGTTTAGGCCCCTTGAATACAACCGGGGGTTGTGAAGGGTGTGTGTGTAAAGTAAACCAGCTGCAGCACATTTATTTGTGTTTAGTTTTTATGTGTCAGGGATGATAACGTGAAAACAAGTCGGTGCTGCTGGTGATGTTCCCCCCATTTTTACACGGCAGAACGTGGACGGTGGCTCGACGTCTCCCCCGGCGTAACGAGCTTCCATAAACACTTTTTCGCCTGTCATCAGAGCGCAAAACGGAAGGGCAAAAGACTTCATTTCCATAACCTCTCGAATTTTTAATAGCCCAAGTAATTGAGACGAGGGAGACAATACATAAAATATAGTGCCGAGGCAAATGTATTTACATAATGGAAACGACAGAATTGGTTCCACAACATTAAGCATTGCATATGAGCGTCGCACGAACGAGGCAACGCACATTAGCTGACGTGCCCTTTCGGGGGTTTGTTTGCGAGGTGGGGGCTTATTTATTAGCGCTGCTGATTCTCTCTGATAGCACGGGGACATTAAGAGGGCCCAGCTCAGAGGGGCCAATTGGAAATGAACTGCGTCCGTGGCCTGAGTCGGATCCTGTGTGTTTCTTTGCTGTGTCTGAGTCTTAAAGCGTTAAATTGTCTCACACACACACACTTCAGATTATGCATAAGTCTGACCAAATTCTTTTTTTCTTTCATTTACTTCCTCAGAAATGCCAAATGATTGTCATCTTCAGATTTTCACACAATTATTTTAAAGCACCAATAAATAAAAAAGTCACAGAGGGATTACTGCATGGCATTTAGAGCTTAATCAGTTGAAAAGGCTGCAGATTATTTGTAGATGGACTGGCTAAAACCTTTGTGTATATTGTAAAAGCTGTGAGCAGAATCAATTTTGCAGCTTCTTTTAATTTTCCTTTTTTTTTTAAAAGTTCCTCATTTTTTGATTGAAAAATCGAATAACTCCAGAGTGACGAGAAGGGCTTTATTTGATCCATTGTTTTTTTGGTAGCCTAACACAAACCTGTTAATGCTGGTAATTCCTAGAACTCATTGTACCCACCCCTCGGCTTCACCTTAAAAAGCCGACTGACCTCTTTTCCTTCACTCGGACCGCTCTCTGCATTGGTTCAGCTTCTCTTTACCAGCAGTCAGTTAACTATTCTCACACTTTGGATTCGTATTAGAGTGTCGAAAGGGAGGCTGGCCACTGAAATAAACTCCTGCGCACAAATCTCTGAGTGACGGTGTCACAGTCTCTTTTTCTTTCTGCTTTTTAATGAATACACTCTGTGGCTTAATGGCTGTCAGTCATCTGCATACGCTCCGACTGTTGCGTGTGGTATAAGACAGTCCTTTGTCTTTATTCACAAAAACAAGCACAAGCAGAGATTTATGTACCAACATTCCCTTTTAATGTATTATTTTAATAGCCACACTTATCACCACGTTAGTCCTGGTATGGTATATCAGCATTTCATCAAGAGTGCCAAGTGGGAAACGTGAAAAAAGCCCTGAGAGTTAAACATAATCATTGTTGCAATTAATGTTAACACTGTCATTCGCAGCAAGTCGGCACCAGACTGGAGTTTAGGCTTTAAAGGCAGAAGGGGGCTGGATGAAACAGAGGGGGTCCTCCCACATCCCAGTCCCACCCTTCCTCCCTCCTTCTTTGTGAAACACAGGCCGTACCTTGACATCCAGAGTAGAATACAGGAGCGTGAAGTGCTGGCGGTTTCAGCTCTGTCCCTTTTAGCGCTGCCGGCAGGAATGGGGGGGGTATGGAGCTGAGGTCAGAGGTCAGGCAGTAGTGTATTATTTTTACAGAGTACAGAATCTGTTTCTTGAAAAAAAAAAAGATTTTTAAAGCTCTTGCTTTTATGAAAACCGAAGTAATACAAATTAAAAAGTGCAGTGTTTTGTTTTTTTATAATGTCAGTAAAACCTTGGATTTTGCCACATTATAGACATTTTACACCTAAGCAGGTTTAAAAACAAAGTACATTTCAACTGTCAAATGTAAACCAGGAATTTTAAATGTGTAGACTTTTATACACAGATGGGAATTTTAGACATGTTTACATCAAACAATAACTTCATATATAAAAAAAAACATTACCTGGAAGCATCCTTGGGCCAGGTACAAGAGTAAAGGTAAATTAATGCTGTAAAATGTTACAGTTTTAAAACGATATAAAAGGTTTTGCGAACTTTATAGCCTGACTTATTGACTAGCTAATCTCAGCTTCTTGAAGCAATAAAGAGTAAAGGCGCCAAAAGGTGTATAAGTCTAAGAGGAAGAACCAATGATTAGCGAATGAATCATTTGGTAACGATATATTTGCATTTCTGTTTTATTCAAATTAAAACTATGATTATTAAAGGGTAACAATCAAGAGTTATATTAGTTGTGTAGTGGTGCTTTTCTGTTTCAGTCATAAAAAGTTGTACAAAACCTTTCCAGGATGCATTCAACCTCTTGCCAAGTTTTTAATCGTCCATAAAAAAAACAGCCCCTGATAGGATGGATGGATGTAGGGATGGATGGAACAAAAGGCAAACACAATGCAAACATGAACCAAAATGCCTCCCTTAAAAAGAAAACAAAGCTCATGTTTGAGTTTATAGTGCAGGTTTGCTTTTGACGTCTTAAAACCCTTCTTTCAATATTCAAATGTTGCTTGAATTCTTTTTCCCAGAAACACTTGACACATATCCATTTTTCATGTCTCGTTTTGCATCTCGCGCCTCGAAGCAACAGCCCCACTTCTATTCCAGCTGCATGCACACACGTTGAGTGTCAAGCCTGTTTTTCTCTAGTCATTTTCCTGTCTGCCTCCCCGCTATCATCTGTCAAATTGTGTGAAAGAGAGAAAAAAACCCCCCAAAAAACAACAACAAAACAATATTTCAATAGAAATACTGTAACCGCACCAACACTTTTTAAGCAACAGCACAAAGCACGGTGACAAACGCATGCAAATTAAGAACACAAGTCTTTGTAATGTGGAGCACAATGAGCACATGGAGGCTGAATGATAGCGGTAATAAAAAGCTAGCTGTGAGGAATAAATGGAAATAAAAAAGTCAGCAATATGCTCATTGCCAAAACCCACTGGAGAAGGATCAGAGCGCAGTAGCAAAACTCGAACGATTTCTCATTTTTTGGAGCTGAGAGGGCTATTTTTAATCAAACTTTTTTTGTTTTCCTGGGTAAAACAAGCTTTGACAGTCCCTGCAAACACGCCATGGCATTTCCAGCATGGGCCCATGCAGAGCGCATCAATGCACGCGCCTGGAGAGCTCCGTGCAGGTCACCCGTCCCGCCGGTTTACTAATGTAGGTTTAATCGCAGCAGGGAGGGAAGTGGGGCGGTGCCGTTTCCGTGTCGGGACGCCCCAATGTCACTGCGAGCGTCACGAGGGGACGGTGGGGGAAGAGATATTTTCCAGATGCGGAGCTCTACTTTCTTTTTTTCAAACACTTGTGTCACATTTGTTTGTGCTGGTGTCGATAATGGCATTAGGAGCTGTGGCGGGAACACCGCTGGCATTCATGAGGTTAATGAAGGTCGGTGCCGGTGGAAACGGCGCAGTGTGCGCTTGCATGGCTTTGTGAATTTACAGACGCTTCCTGATTAAGGGTAGCGGCGGAGAGGCTGGTCCGTTTAGGACGCCACGTCCTCCAAGTGACCGTGCATATAGCTGACGGGGGGTTGGGGGTAAAATAAAAAAATGTCATGGGGACAGCAGATAAAATGACCAAAGAAAAGGAATAGCACAACTTTGGTGCATTTGCGTAATTAGTAATTATCTTGTAATAGTCCCTCCTGGGTTTATGAAGCTGCGTGGTGAAAAAAAATGTGCTTAAAGTTTAGCAGCAACAAATAAACTTTTGGCAAAAATAACTCATTGACGCTGAGGTTTGGTATCTTAGTGTGTCACATTAGCTAATAATAAAACACAAGTATGAAAATGAACAGATGCCGGTTTAAAAAAAAAATCAAAAGATGACACTTAAGTTAATTAGTCTGTTGTTTCATGACTCCCACAGTTGGAAAGATAACAGTATTACTCACACCGTGAATAACTTGTTGCCATGACGACTAAACGCAAGCAGTTTAATTGAGTTAGTCATGTGTTACGCTCCGTCGACCTGTCCGCAACAGCTTTCAGAAAACGACGACTACTTTAGGGAAGACGTTCAGAGAGTGCCGCGGCGCTAATGTGTGCGCTCCGATGTTGGGAAAATAAAGCTCCAGCGTGTATCAGATGCTGCCTCTGTATGGTAATTTGTCTGCGCGTCTCTGTGTGTACCACCCGTGAGTGTTTGTGTACGGCATGTAAGGATGTGCAGCCATCTGCAGGGAGCTGCCAGTCCTCATTAACACAGACAGAGCGAACGGAGTCAAAGGTATTATCACTTTCTGTCAGCGTTTGTGTGTCTGCAGTCCACTAGACAAATGAATAAGGGAGGGCCCACGATGTAAAAGATGGAGCGTAACTGCCTGGGAGCAAGTGTCGGGTGATTCCCAGGTGGTGTCAGATGCAAGCAGCGCTGCGGGCTGCCACTGTTGGAAACAGATCTCTGAAACTTCTCAGAGCACCAGAGCGTCTTGGAAATAAACAGTTCTGGAAAGCAAAGGCAATCTTTACTTTCTCGTTATAGTTGCTTTTGTAAAAACGTTGCTGTTTTTCAACAAGGAGTTGTGTGGGTCGAGTATAGGATGGTTGTGATGTAATTAATAACCTTGAGTAAATAATAATGTGTTGTTGTGCACCATAACAGGAAATGATTTATATTAATACCAAAAACAATGCATGTCGCGGTTGGATAACTACATTAATCCACAATATTTCCATAAAATATTGAGGGAATCTGGCTTAAAAAAGCATAGGAAGCAGATAAATTTCAGATTCCATTTAACTATTTGAAATGGAATGAAAAAAAAGCAAACCTGTGCTGCCTTTCATCTCCATTTGATGAAAAACGTCCATGTTCATATTGATTCCTAGCTAAAATACCCATGCAGGGCCGGTAGGTGGCAACAGAAATAACAACAAAGACAAATCAAAAAAACAGAAGAACCTCAGAAATGTCCTTTAAAGTGAAGCTTTCCCATCGTTCTACTATTTTCCGACAGAATTAGAAATCGCGTTGCAAGATAGAAAAATGCTAAATCTAAAGGCATTGACGTTTGAAAAAAAAAATCCCCACATGGATTGCCAGTTTTACATTTTTGCATTAGACATGCAAACACAATAGAATTTTTTTTATATCTTGGCAACTGTTTTATTTATAATTTTCAGAACAATTCTGTTTGTTTTTTTTGGTAATAGATAATATTAATCCATTCTCATTTGCCTTTCTTTTAAAAGAATCAGAAGATATTTAGTGGTCTGAAATCAGTGATCCACAAATGACAATACAGTGTGCATAATTTACATTTCCAGTTAACCAATGATGAATACAAAATCTTCATCCAGAGCTCTGCAGGTGTTGCACCACTGCAACAGATATATTAACTAAACGATTACTTAATCTCATGCAACACTATGCAAATTCTCTGTTTCACTTCCCTCAGTTCACTGGGTGCTTGAAATTAATGCCAAAACTGACTTTCCAATTAACTTGCTTAAATCATTGTCTGACCACTTGGGGTTGCTCATGAAGCCTTGAATTTCCATTATTTAAGGGTCAGTTGACACTTAAATATGGAACAAAAACATTCAATGGTAGATACCTTGATAGTGAAAGCTTTGCATTTCATAAAGGGCAGCACTGAAGTCAGTGTGACAAAAGCTGAAGCTATTGATAGTAAAAAAAGACATTTGATAAAATTGAATTTATGGTATGCATATCTACGTAATGTAGATATGCATCAACAGTGAGTGTATAATTAGATATTTACTTGTGGCAGACAGTTAAAACTCTGAATGCTGAAATTCCTGAAACCTCTACTGGGACTTTTCATCATTTTGTGAGGGCTAAAATTCAAAAGTAGGCAACAGAATAATCATGTAAACACAGAAGGATAAAATTAAAACAAAAGAAAAACCTGATTCCGTCAAATAAAGTCGTTTTAAGTTTTCAAGGCCAGCTGATCTTTTATTTAATTGCTCTATATCTAGACAAGCTCTTGTGTCTAATGTGAAGACCTGCCAGTAGCAGGCACACATCCAACACATAACAGTGGCAAAACATTCCTCCCGTTTATGATCCTAATTAGCTCTAACTGTGCCATCATCCCTGAGTCATCATGCCTGGAGAGAGGCCAGATCATTTGACGGTCGGCAGTTTCACTATTTCTTCCACCCGTTCCTATCTTCCCACCTCTCTTTTACTGATAGTCCCACTTTAGCAGGTTGATCAATGCTATTGTTGTCTCCTGGCTTACTTGGGCACACTAACAGCACGGTAGCTGCTGCCG
Source organism: Orestias chungarensis (assembly GCA_032876305.1). Taxonomy (NCBI): domain Eukaryota; kingdom Metazoa; phylum Chordata; class Actinopteri; order Cyprinodontiformes; family Cyprinodontidae; genus Orestias; species Orestias chungarensis. The sequence continues at coordinate 139,765 of JAVLVB010000598.1, forward strand.
TAAAAAGGGACATGTTTCATGAGCCTAAAATAGCCAAATAGGGTGTTTTTTGTTTTATTTGGGCAGTGAGAAGCGAGTTTTCTGTTGTCCTTCATACAGCGACTTAGCCAGAAATTAAGGTGCCATTTCAGAAGTGTTCCGAGATGAACGATCCCGACCACGTGATCGGCGGCTGATGAGCTTTTGACTCCACCTGACTGAAATGCTGAAACGCACATCATGGTTGAGCCAGAGCATGCCGCAGGAGCAGTGTGCTGTGCTGACATTGCAAAGTTAACACTGACACTCTGCCTCTTATGGAATAATGAAATTGGATGAAGCAGCTTAAACGCTCACCGTCCCTCCTCTCACCATCAGACTCTGTGCCTATTAGAGATAACATTAATGAAGGGGACTTTAGTTGAGAATAGACATGTCCTACTGCAGGGTGGGGTGGAGGGGATGGTGAAGGTGTAGGGGGGGTAACAGCATTTATTTCCATTAATAAGAAGGAGTGTTTTACAAAAGGGCCCTCTCCTGAGGTTCCTCTCTATGGGTTCTGGAAAATCTTACACCTTTGAGTTACCAGAGAGGCGTGTAGAGAACTGCTGCTGCAGGGTCCATTTGTTTAAAGAACTTGTTTTAACCTTCATTTACTGAATGTGGCAGAAGAAGACACTCCATCACAATAATCACCGCTCTCCATCTTTTGTAGATGATTACTTTGAATGAGTGGAGAAGATTAATTAGCTGTTCTTTTTCGCTGTTCGGCGTGTTTCTTTTCCTCCTGTGAGGCTAAAGGAAGTGGTTTTTAATCTGTTGTACAGTGGATCTGAGAAGCTTACCTACTCCCCTGTTGCAGTTCCAGTTTGAGTCCTGTAAAATGATACCATGAGAAACCATTTTAATTTTAGGTTTCACCTGTTTACTTCCTTGGAGAATGTCTGAAATTACCTTCTTTGAAGAAAGGATTGCAAAGTTGAAAAGGATCTCATTGTTCAAAGGTATTAGTCAGGGGGAGGCTACATAAAAAGAGTTCTCAATAATAACAATCATAGAAACAATAAAGTAGAGCAAATTTGTTACAGTCAGTGGATCCTTATTCCTACACACAAAAATAAAGGCGTACTGAAGGAGCAACAGGAAGCTGCTGCTATTGGAGTGTTTCTAAATCACCAAATGTTTGTGCTATACTGTTTTTACGTCCATAGAGTAAAAATGAAAATGCAAGAAAATGTTCAGGAGTTCAATGAAAAGACAGATAGGCTTTCATTAGGGTTAGGCCATGACATGAAAGCTAAAATAGTGCCACTCATTCCCTTTAAGCAGGGACAGAGGACAGGCTAGCTAACCATTAGTCCAGCTAATTAGCTAATATCACCTTTTGAAGACTTCAAATTTTACTTTATAAGTAGAAGAATGGCAAGAATTGATTACCCCCCCCCCACCACTTGAAACTGACTGTTACTTTTCTCAAAAGGGCTTTTATATAAAATTAATTAGGAAAAATTTTAACATTTTTAATGTCTTTTGGGTTTTTTTGTCTTTAGGGCAACCTTAAAATTAAACATGCTTCTTTGTTGTTTGCTGTTTTATGATACCACTTATGTGCTATCTTGCATCATTAACTAAATGCATACAGTAGTTACACCTGTAGAAAATGTCTTTTAGTTTCAAAATTCTTAAAATTGTTTTCCAGTCAGGTTTGTTTTTTTTGTTTTTCTGTTTCACCTGCAAGCAAATGAAAACTGCCAAACAACATGTGGGGGAGGATCGGTGCTACGCTATTCTGTGCCCCACAGCAGAACAACAGTCCTTTCACCCTGCCACTGTCTCTGGCATCTTATTAAGCCCTTGTCCACACAGGAGGTTTCTTTTGCCCCGTGTTTTCTAAGTTCAACTCAAAAGTGACATCAAAATCGTGCCTATTCATGTGTAACCCCTAATTGTTTGTATTATTTTCCTGGATGCAATTGTTTAAAACATTCCTGTACCACAAACATATAACAGAGGGCTGCATTGATTTGCTAAATGGGAGAAATTGAGGAGGGAGGTAAATGTAAACGTCCCTCTTATTATTCTACTCTAACGACAGCATAACACCTCGCCCACAGCAAATCTCTTTCTCACCCATCGATCCTATAATCCTGTAAGGTTTTCTTCTTGGAGAGGCCAACAGGCTTATCTCGCAAAGATATTTAAAAAAGAAAAAAAAAACAATCTTTGACTTCATTTACTGTGCGGATCAGCACATCGTTTGCTGACAGTGGTCAACTTTAGAGTTTTGTATTTACCTCTGAGCTGATGGTTAGGATAAGCCAAGTCCTGTTTTCCAACTTTTTTTTTTTCCGCCCTCAGACACCGCGGTGTTTGTTTTTCTCCTTGCAGCCGTGGTTTTGATTTGTACAGCTTGAAGTGCTGGAGCGTACTAGATGTGTTTGCATTTACCCGAAAAACTAAGAGTTCCAATCAGCCATCCGTTGCCTCCGATAACTCTGAGTGTATTTGGCTTCCCCCAGATAAGGCCTGAGTATACATCCAGTCGGATTCAGCTGAATTGTTTGAACCCACACACGCTGCTTTGGCAGAGGTCTGCTTGGATGGGCCGTGTCATAACGAAGAATTTCATCCTCATCCCCTTGCAGTCAGCGACGCTTCAGGCCCGTAACTGTTTGCAAAGGGTGAAGGGTGTGTAAAACCAGGGGCTACAAATGTTGGCTTGCATAAAGGACAAAGACAGGATAACTTGAGGCTGAAAGTGTCCCTGAGATGCTGGAACAGATGGACCTACATAACCACCATTCCATATTTAGACCCAAGGTAGCTGTTAGGAAAAACTCTGCCTATACAAAATATCTTTTCTAAACTGCCTCTGTGTTAAGTTTGCTTTTCTTATCTAGCTTCCTCTTTCTCTGCTGATCACTGACAGCTAAGATGGCTGTGAACTTTAATTTGATTCTGATTAGTCATTTAGATACAACTGAAGATTAAATTATCTGGAAAGTTACAGTGGTGAACTTCAATCATACCTGCAAAAACAGATTGGAATGATAGTGAAATAGACTGGAACAAGATATTTAGAAAATGAGTAGGCCAACGTCTATTTTTCTGTTGCAGCTTCAAATCTCTTTGCCGATTCTTTGGGTAACAGGCATGTGGTGGTGTTTTGGTTAAGAAGAACAAATGATAGGAGATGCAATTTAATTCTGACTCATAGTTTAATACGTGAGGACAAAAAGCCCTACTGTCTCTTACAGTATGATAGCCCTTGTTAAAAAAGATGAAGTGGTTAAATATTACTACAATATTATTACACATACAAAAGAAAAAATAAAAGCATTGTGTAAATGCTTCAATTTAAAACTGTTACCTTAACAAAAGCTATGGCTTGTGGTTTTCAGGGTTGGGTTAAAAGACCGTATATCCAAACAGTCAAGTTTATGTCTTCTATTAAAAATATGTAGTGGCATTCTTTAAGCCTGCTGTCTGGCAGTGGGCAGCAAAAGGAGGAGGGGCGATGGATTATTCTGTTCCCTATCAATTTAAAATGTTTGACAATGACATTGTATCTCGTAAAATCTGGCCTAAGTAGCCTTAAGTTCCAGTTTTTTAATTTGACTAGATACTACTGTGCAAAGGAACGGGTAACATTACTACATTGTTTTTCATAAATTACCTATGTAGGATTAGGTTATGTAGGATTAAGTAGTGAATTCACTACATATCTGTACTTCCGTACACAGCCAAACATTAAAGTTCGAGAAAGCCTCAAAATTAGTGTAAATGTCTTATTGCCCATTGAAATCTTATCTGTCTTTCATCCTTTCCACTGTTTTTATTTGTCAAGGTTGTTTCCATTTTTTAAGTAGAAGTTACCAAAAGTTTTCCCAAATGAATTTATTTATTTATTTATTTATTTATCTATAATAATAATGACAAAGATTTGTTTACGATTTTAAGCAATTCTGATTGTAGGAATTGTGTTTATTATGCCAAATGAATTAGCTTCACCAGAAGCTTCAGCTAAGTTCATTTTCAGTTTTGCTACTGAAAACTTAGCATGCCCTGTTGGTTTGCTGCAGAGCAGGCGAGTGGCAACATGGTTTAATGATAATAGCTCTGACGATTGCAGAGATAATCCTCCTGCTATTCCTGCTGACTACGGAGAGCCAGGGCTTTGTTCTCCACTCCACCTATTAGCGTGATGGAAGTTCATTTTAATTTGAATGGACTATCACTCGGATAAGTGAGCGCGTGCGCGCCTGAGCTTGCTTGTCGTAGCGCGCTAACGGGTGCAGGGACATGCCTGTATGTGTACACTGTGATGCTAAACAGAGAGAGAACCACAGAGAAGCGGCTGCAGGTTGAGTGTGGCGACCTCTCTGGGCTGCAGGTGCTCTAATGTTTCACCAAAGTGTCTCCTTCCAGGCTTCTACTTCAGACACTCAAAACAAAAAGACAGTCAATGCAGAGCTCAGGCTACAGAAACAACCAAAAATCAAATAAGAAATGGTCTTTGTTTTATTGTTTAAGGATGTAAAGTAGGGGTGCACCGATCCAATATCAATATCAGCCGTATCAACGGAAAAAAAATCATATCAGATTATATCGACATGTGTCTAAAATCTCAGATATTGGCACTCCAATACAGTTGATAATTTGCTATTCTTTTAAACTCTTCTCAATTTCAGTATCTTTACAATACAAAGTAATATTTAAGTATGTAAGATCGGGTCAATATTGGTATCGGGCAATACTGCAATAGCAGTATCGTACTGGGAGTGAAAAAGTTTTATTGGTACACCACCAATGTAAAGCAAAGGCTTTATTTAGCTTTTTCTTTTTAAACAAAATAATACCAAATAATGATTTATCCCCCCCAAAAAATTATAATCTCAGAAAATATTTAAAAATGGAAAAAAAATATTGCTCTCCAGTCAGCCTTCCTGTTGAGCTGCCAAAACTCTTGCTCTCTCTCAATTACACGCAGCCTTGGTGAATCCCAAATATGTCTTTAGATTTCTGGAGATTGGTGATATATCTACGGTAACATTTAAATCAGCCATTTTATTACATATCTGCTCCTCATATCGCCTAATTTTAAACAAGTTAAAATGCTAATATTAAAGATAGATAACTTTGAGTCTCCTTAGTATTGTCTTCAAGTGTCTTGTTAGCATGACTTACTACGGCCCACGCATTGTCCAGTGGATCCTCTACTTTTAAAAAGTAATAAAAGCTATTCAAATTTTTGAGTAGTTAGAGGAAATGACGGTGAAATAATTTCCTGTTCATGTCTCTGTGCATCTCTGTTTTAATGTAATTTACATCTACAGCAACCCAAGTGCGATGTACATAATTGGACAGATTCAGTTTCTATTATTGCCTCCACAGTTCCTGCCACTGACCTCAAAGGAGTATCAAAGTAATTTTCTGTAATAAAAAAGAAATATCTCTCATAGGCTATAATAACATGCAGAGCAATATCCATTTCTAAGACACTGCCGTATAGATACAATCATACCTGTGTGCTTATTATAACCAATAAAATAATAGGTAGTTGTCTTGAGAAAAAGAAATGTTGTACAAGAATAAACAACCAGTAACTCACTGCACTTCTTTTCATTTTTCCCAAGTTACAACCTTAAACTTAAATTCATTTTTGGGGATTGTAATTTACTACATCCGGGGTGTCAAGTCCATTTTTGTCAATTTTGTGGGGGGAAGTGTCATCCTACAAACCCGAGTCAAATGTTTAAATTAGCACTTTATCTTGCATTCAAGTTTCTAGTCCAGCCAATTATGTATTTACTTGCAAAGAGAAAAATCTAGAAGTTGCAGAAAAAAGTGTATGTAATTAAGCATGTATGTATGCTGGTCCTGAATCTGGCCTTCGTGTGCTTTTCAAATTGGGATGTACAGTAAACGTTTGAGGCAGCAGCATCAATGAATAAGGTAGCTGTTCATTGGTGACCGTGACCCTCAGTTAGCGCTAGCTCCCTGTGGCCCAGTTTGAGTTTGTACAGTGCTCTCCTGCTATGGAATTGGCAGACAGAGTAAACAAGGTTCGCTCTGTCTGGGTAGTTTGTCACAGCTGTGACTTCAGGGCTATCTAAATTGCTGCAGGTGAGCGCGTTCATCATTGCATTCATCCTTTGCAATGTGAGAGACGGATAGCTCACCGGTCCACCAGGTCATGAGTTATCACTCACCAGGGGCTGCTGGTTCATATCGAGGTCAAATGACTATCTGTCTTCCTGCAAATGTGCCTTTCTGATGCTGTAGTAGACACAGATAGACATCTTTTTGCTTATAGCCTCGAACACTTACCCGAGGCGTTCCTGTGTACATTATCCACTTCATCAAAGCGAGTTGGTCTTGCCCCACACGCTGCAGTCTTTTAATCGCTGCATTGCTTTACTATTAATGTTGAAGGGATAAAATAAGTGTTGGCTATCCCACTATCGTCTTGTTAGAAATTGTGTCCCCTGTTTTATTAGCATCTTGTTGCTGTGATTTATGTATGTTTTTCTGATATTTTGCCATAATCTATGAATAAGTTCAATAAGGGAATAAGAGTTGTTTACTGTTTCCTGGCTGTCATGGCCACAAATTTCCATAAATCAAAGAAATGTCGGTGGTGGTTATTTTAGGGGTGTGTGATTTCATCGATATCGGCTGATACTAGTATTTATAAAGATATCTGTTTTGGTCCATTAGGTAAAACTGGTCTGATATTACTAACTGACATTATTTCCTTTATGTTGCTGTTTATTTTTGCATTTCTGGAGGGAGGAGGGTAGGGTTACATGGTACTTGTTTTGGTCATGCAACAGTGATAGTAATACTCCAGGTTCCAGACTTGTTAGCCACTTAGCTGAAGTAGGAGAGACAACGTTAGCAGTGTTGTAATTTTCTCAAAGTTCGTGATAGGGTAGGTAATTACTGATAGTAGAAGTGAATTTTGGTTATCATCCACACTGCAAAGGTATTAAGGGATATCGGTATCCATTATATTTTTATATCAGTGCATCGCTTGTTCATATTAGTGTTGCAACAAAAACCATATCAAAAGGGCTTCCTGTTTTCAGATTGCTACGAATACAATAAAACTGGATAGCTTAATTGGAAAGATACCTACTGGGTGTCTGGGTTCGATTCCAAGGCAAGGATATATACCAACAGAATCTGGTGTGGGTCCTTAAGCAAGACCCTATGCGTTAGTTCCTACTCTGTAAGTAGCTTTTGATAAAAGCGTCTGCTAAACACATATCCATATATAAAACCATCAGGAGGGTTAGTTGAGAAAATCTAATATATGAAAATTCCGCATTATCAGCTATTAATGCATAAAACAAATTAACACATTGGTAATAAATTTATAACAATATTTGAGTGTCCTTTAGAAAAAACACGTTTCTGAGTTTATTGAGTAATATTGTTAATAGAACCGGGCAAGATAAACAAATATCAATCAAGAGAATCAGTTTATTTAAATAGCGCCAATTTACAACAGGTGTCGTCTCAAGGCACTTCACAGAAAATCAATTAAAATCAAAGATACATCATAAACAAATCAATTTTAAAAAGTTTCCAATCTATGGAACCCCAGCAGATTCATGGAGTCATTGACTTGCAGCATTCACTCCTCTGGAATCAGCAGGCAGAAACAATGGCTTGTGTTGTCGTTGACTTTACAGCAATCCCTCATACTGAGCATGCATGTAGCGTAAGATAACATAACATATTATAAGTACACAAGGAATTCCCAGTGTGTACTTAAAATGTAAGATTTAAACATTTTGATTATTTCCACACAGATAATTATATTTTTCTTTTTTCAATTACAGAGACCTGCAAAATTATGTATTAGAAAATATTAATTCAGTGAAAAGAAGAATCAGTACTACCAAGCAACTCTACCTTCAAATTAATGTTTTCCTTTTTCAACGCAATTTCTTCAATACTAAGATAGGCTACTTAGGCAATAGAAACCTAACAAACCGTTTTTAATGTTTCACGATGCAAATAATGTGATTTTTTTTGTATTATGCAGAAAAAACTTTCTCTGCTAGTTTTAGACTGAAAACTTGATACTCTAAGTAAATTTTTTGAAAACACAAAGACGAAAACAATATAAAAAATATCGTCATTGTATGCATTCAAAAGGTAAAGTTTTTTGTTTTTTTGTCAAACAGATATTGTGCAGTAAAATATTTTTATCTGTTTAAATGACATACAAACTATTAATCTTATATAAGTCTTATATATTCAAGTCTTAGTAGATCACTGGGCCGCTCGGCTACCTCTGACTTTCTCATCATAATTCCAATTCAGAGGGACTTCTGCATACAGATGGAATACACACAATTACAACACATTCAAATAACAGTCGTCTGAGTGTTTTCAGCACCCCACCCCATCCCCCAAAATTCATAAAAGCAGAATTAGGTGGAGAGGACTAAAAGAACGCCACTAAATCATTTTCATGTATCAGGCTGGCTTTGTTAATTGCTTAATTCAAATGTTATTCCACCAACAAAGTGCCACTTACTCACAGGCAGCATTGTTGCATGTGAAAACGATTATGCTATCAATGGACGCTGTAGTGCCGGGTCTAAATACGCAATAACAATAACTGTGTTTTAACCGTTTTAACAGTTTCATTATAAAAGGCTGAGAGCTGGAATGAAAGTGTTATCTCCAGCACAAATTTAGCAAACACGAACGCACCAGCCGATCAGCTTTTAACATCACCCACAGACCTCCTGGCTGATTTGGAGTGTTGTTATGAGTCAGAGGCTATATGAACTGGATCTTTGTTAAACCTGGAGAATCATTATTTTGACTACAGTAAAGTGGAAGCAAGACCTGGAGAGCGAAAATATTTTTGTTCTTGTCTTTCATTTCCCTGTAGTTAGTATCCTGGAAAGGAGAAGACAGCTTTGATCCTGGGAAGGATATGCAAGACACCAGTTTACCCTGCCACCCTCACCTCATCTGTTCATATGAGACGAAATGAGATGAGAGTTTAATGATTCCGTGAGGAAATGGCAGTGTCACAGCCACAGCCACTAATAACAGAGTCCCTTCGAAATAAATGGGATTATTGTGTAAATGTGGCAAGATTGGGGTACGATTAGATGAGCCCAGTGCTGATATGAAACATGCTTGGCACACGCTGCCTTAAACAAATAACAATACTGTTAATTATTGTTTACACCAGAGAGAAAATCAGCACCTGAAGACACCCACAAACAAAACAAAAACAAAAAAAAACTAAATGAGAACATTTGGCAGAAAAGGAAATGCTTGCTTGATTGCGTGAGTTAGTTTAGAGAAAAACAAAACTAATGTACTGCTTTATTGTCATGTATCCGCATGCATAAATCGGTATATAATATTGTAAACAAACCAAATGTACATAACTGATTTTAAATGTTTGAAAAATTCTGTTTACTACCCCACACTGGTGGACAGTTGTAGGGCCTTTTACCAATGGACACGGTGTAAAAGTACTCACGCCCCATGAAGGTTTTCAGATTTTGTGATATTACAACCACAAAGAGTAAACATAAGATAGTAAGTAATTCATAAGTGTGTTGGAAGAAAAAGAAAAATAATACAGTCCAAAAACAAGACTGTTAGGCTGATTGGGCACTCTAAATTGTCCTTAGGTGTGAGTGTGTGTATGAGTGGTTGTGTGTCCTGCATGTCTCTGTGTTGCCCTGCGATGGACTGGCGACCTGTCCAGGGTGTACCCCTGCCTCTCGCCTGTTGTAAGCTGAAGATAGGCGCCAGCAGACCCACCCGACCCCAATAGGGACAAGGGTGTATTCAAAATGGATGGATGGACATTCCTTCTTTTCCATGAATTTCAGCCATCAAAGATCAAGAAAGAGTTAGCTTTTTATAAAAGAAGTTGCTACATAAGGCCTCCTTACCTAGGGAGTAAGCCAGGGGTGTCCACACTTTTCCAGCTTGCAAGCTACCTAAAAGATGACCAATCCTAAGAAGTCTACCCACCAAAAAATGCACAACACCTATTGACTTTTTTCATTATTTAAATCATTATTATTGTATATTTTGTGCTTTTAGGATGTAGTATATTTTCATTAAATTTAAATGTGATCTAGCGCCGCCTCTGCTAAGAGAGATGCGAGGCTCCGAGACTCGCTCCGAGACACGGTAGTTTGCTCTACGCAAAGCTAACGTAGAGTGCGCATGCCTGCTGATGTGATGTGAATCAAAGCACAAGCGGAAGGATGGATGCGGTCATCTACTTCTTTTGATGCCATGCGATAGACGCACACTCCTCTCTACGTATCGGGGACCCCTGGTGGAAGCTATATACTACGTCCTCTTAAAATCCCTATATTCCCTCATTGGTGGGTCATACATGTTTTTACATATTTTCTGAGAAATTCATTCTGCACTTTTTTGATTTTTATTTGTAAAAAAGTTTAATCATGCATTATTGTGTTTCCACTTTACTATTATGCACGTCTTTGTTGTCGTCTATCATATAAAATTACATGAAAACATGATATAGTAAGACTAAGTTCGCAAAACACTCAAAGGCTATAAATACTTCTTCAAAGCTGTAAAAAAGGTTGTGACTGGGCCCATCCGAAGTACCAAAGCTCTATGTCCGTGGAGATTAACTATAATAGTCAGACTTCTTGGTTGGCACGCTTTTCTCTCCAGCCTGAGTTCCTCACACACCTGCTTGCCGCCCGTCGTCTATCCTGCCAGGCCCGTAATCTGATCCTTATTGGCTGTGCGCTAGGCCAAACTGCCACGATGCCCATTATCGGGCCCTAAGCAGGTGCTGAGACATATCGCTCTTGATCACAATGCAGGATTTGCGGCGAGCACGCATCCAGCAATCCATTTTTCAATTTGGTCTCCTGCCTGAGATAAATTAACAGATGTCGATTGATTTTCCTTCCTGCGCAACTGCGAGCCTTGTTTACACCTGACAACCAGAGGCGTTATACCTGGGTGGCTGTTTGAGACGAACGCATGCTATAATTAGCTTCTTTTTTTTTTTTAATTAGACAAAACACTTGACGGGAGACTAAGGAGGCAGTTAGTTTGACACATTTTACCTTTGTTACCACTTTTCTTTTATTCCAGTTAATCAACAGATTGCTTTTAGTAGGACGAGGTGTTGCAGCAAGTTGTACAGCATGTGTCATCATCACACATACACAGTCATCTTTGGTGATGTTCTGCTACTTTTTCATTGAGAGTCCCTCATTAACGTGAAAAAAGAACAAGATTCCACATTGTTCTGGGTTCATGGTTCGTCTTCAGAGCACTGCAAAGTCAGTCCTTGCTATCTTAGAGACTTGGAACCATCACGAAAGGGCCCCCAGCGCTTTCACAGCCATCTCCCTTCACCAGCTGGTTAATATTGCTAAAAATACGCTAATAAAACTGGTGTAGCCTGGCACCATCACACCCTAATGACGGGAGTCAAGTGGCGCGCGGTAGATAGGCCCTCACATGAGTGCTGTCACAAGCCATTTAATTGAAGCTGAGGAAATGGGAGCCGGCATCATTTTGCTTCAAGCACCCCCTTACTTTCAACACCCCACCCCCTCGACACACACACTAGCACCAAACTAACATCGTTTTCCAATAATATGCTGCCGTTATCGCGTGTTGCCATTATCTCTGTGATCGCATGACATTTCACATGGCGACAGTGTGATATTCATCATATGTGTTTCTGGTTTACTTTGCTTTGTTCTCTGGTCAGACTGTTGTGAATCAAGATGCTGTAAAACAAATTGTATTTTTTCTCGTTTTTTAAATAACGTCCAGATCCGGTTGATCGTAGTAACAGAAAACTAGGTTCATGTTTACATTTTTCTAAAATGCAAAAGGGCAACATATTTATTAATAGAAAAAATATAAGCAATAGGTTATTTATTAAAATAAGTAAAATCCATATACATGTCTACATCATGTGTACATTAATTGTACATCCTGCAGCAACTGCAGCTAAAGTGTTGATCTGTATATGAATTGTCTAATTAAATGATTTTAAATGTTGTTATGTAACAGTGTCGGATCCAGAGAAGGATATGTTTCTGTTTTCTTTGCAAAATTAGTTCATTTATTCAGGTTTTTTTGGTCAGACACAGTACAGCACAGTTATGTGTGTGTAATCAGGGAGGGTATGACCTAAGGAGGTCAATGTCCTACATAAAGGTGTGCGTAATTATTAGGCAGCTTCTATTCTGTTGGCAAATTGGGCCTAAAAAGAGATATATCTGACTTAAAAGTCAAAAGATACCTAAAGCTTATTGTATGTTAATTTTTGGAACACTTTGTTGCTACGTATCTAGTGCTATCTATTTATATTTAGCTTTAATTATAAATTAATTTAGGGAGTAAGAGGTTTCAATTGCAAGAAAAAACAATAGATTCATCCCTTAGACCGTATCTTGTCATCACACCATATAACGCAGAACCGCTTAGCCCTACATAAGTCATGTTCTACACCAATTTCACTGTCTTTCCCTGGAGTTCAAAGGCAAAGGAATAGGTTGTTATATATAGAAGGCAAATTTCATGCAAGAGACCTTGCTATATTGAATTCTAACTAATTTGCCATTTAGTGAGCCGTCCTGCTTTTGTTTTAACAACTGTCTCCAGTAAAGCGTTGCAAATCAAACTGTCTGAGGTGAGGTAACAGTATCTTGGAAAGATGTCCATTTTCTGTTTCGGATATAATGCTTTGTTCTCATCATGTTACAGCCTTGTGTCCTTTACTCTGAAAAAGGACAACTAGAAAAGTATCTTGTCCCAGGAAACTCAGGCACTGTGTCAAAATCCCCACCGATTCTCCGTTCTTAGCCCTTCATTCTGATGAAAACACTCCTCTTCTTCCTGTGGGTAACTGGGAGGTTCTGCGTTCATGCTGGGCCAAGAGTAAAGAGAATAAAGACAGGAGGGCCATCTGGGAGACAGGAGGAAAGTGGAGCAGAGTGAGGTCAGACATGAAGGTGGCAGTACTTAGAGTGGTACCAGAAGATTGATGGAAAATGGAGGTGATTTCCAGGGAACCCTGTTCCTCCGTGTTCATTCGTCGTAACTGAAAGGAAGTTAAATGAGAATGCGCGCCGGGGCTCTTGCCCCCACTCTTAGCTCAGTGGTATGTATCACACCTTAGGGCAAATGCTAGAAACCATCCAGGCCAGGTGCCAGAAATGTTGAGAACGGGTTGGGTGATTGAGTAGGAGAGAAAAGAGGTTAAACGTCAGGTTGACAAAATGTCCCAGTTCAGAGAGTGTCAGTTTGATTGATGATTACGGGGACAATAGAAGAACAAACTGGAGGAAAATAAATTAGTTGGATATAAGAGTAGAGCACTAATTATGAACAATGAAAAGCAATAAATCAACGGAGGTTACATGGTTTTGACGTGTCTCTTTCCTCTCTTAGAGTCCATAGAAGATGGTAAGAACGGCTGCGGCCTGTGTAAGTTCCATTGAGTGCAATTACACAGAACAATAGAGCCAGCATGGGTGCCTGCTGACTGTGCTAAACACTGCTTCTCCCCAACAAGAGAGGAGGCAGAGTGACTGAGTTGGATCGAGATACGAAGCCTCACCCAGCTTCTTTGTTTCCCTCCCGCCGTTGTCCCCCATAAATGAGTAGATGATGCAGCCAGGAAACAAGGCGGGGAAGCTGGGATTAACTTTGGCTGAGTGGAAGCCAATTGCTGGTTTCACCGGAGCATCAGATGAGTTACAAGGAGGAGGCAGTGGCAGTGTCACAGAGATGTCAATGATTATTAGAGGGTTGGGAGGGCATTAGGAATAAAGGGTGCCCTCAATGGGCCTCAGTTAGAACACATCAGTGGCAATGTCCCCCACATGCTATGCCTGCAAAGCTGCAAGCTGGTGTCTCAGAACGGGCCTTCAGGTTTTAAAGAATGGTTATCATTTGTCAGGAATTAACACTCAGCTGCAGCTGTAAGTCTGATCTAATGAAAGCATTAAACACTCACCTCAGTGCTGTTTAATGTCCATGGTCATCTACAATGTGTTGTAGATGTCTCAAACTGTTTCTTGGGGTTTTTTATCATCTCCTCCCTCGAAGACAAAACAAGTAGCAGCCCCATGCACATATGCGGGTGGACCAAGACTCAAAAGGGGTTCTTTCCTGCCCTTTTCACATCTCATTGACATAAAAGGAGTTGTATGCTGCCAATAGTTATTACAGTTTAGAGGCTTGAAAAGTCAAAGTCATCTATTTCTTTGTAAGAATAAAACAAGGCTGAAAATGTCACTGGCTTCTTTTACATTCTGTCAATCATCTCCTGTCTCTTGATATTTGCAAAGTGACAGGATTAATGGATTGGCAGCCTCGAGCATTTGCCATTTTGCCATGAGAACAAATCGAGACCAGAAAAGGTCCTTTCATTGAGTTTTTATTCATATCTGGAGTTTTATTTGCTTAGTTTGGATCCTTAGGAAACAAACAGTTCCAGTTACACATTTACATAAACTCACGGTCAGCATGAATTAAATTTTATTGGGCTTTGAGACATTCTTTTTTTATGGTGGAATGTTTTATGAGCAATATATGTGATTATTATGATTAACATCTGTTTGAATTCAGTTTTCAGTTGTTTTTTATTTTGATATAGCGCTATTTCACAAAACATGTCATCTCAAGGCACTTTACAAGAAAAATTATTTCTGCATCCAATTGATCTTAGTTATCAAACAGTGCATGTACGTCAGTTTATTATTCAAATGAGTTACAAAAAAGTTTTAATCATTAACTTTTACCAATCAATCTTCCTTGAACAACATACAGAGACAGTAGGCTGTAGGTGTGGTTGACTGTACAAATATCCCTTCATACTGAGCATGCATGCGGCAAGAATGTAGAAGAAAAACGCTTCTTTAACAGGAAGAAACATCCAGCATAAATAAAGCCTCTATCTGCCACGACTGACCAGGAGTTTTAGAAGACGGAAAATAAGAGGAGCAGAGGAATTGATGAGGGCGTACTTTCTGTCCGAAACAAAGTTTAAAGCGGGAGAAGAAGAACGTTGAATTGCTGGAACCACCATCTCGGCCCATCCCAGTCCAGCTGTAGCTTCTATGTAGAAAAAACAAAAAATAACTAAGAGAAACGACAAAGTTGACTGTTGGAAAAACCGGATGTATTGCAAAATAGATAGAAGAATGAATTGGTCAGATTGTTCATTAGCATTCTAAGCCTATAGCAGCATGGCCTCCACTTTTAACTGTAGATCACAAAATATAAATAAGTTTGTGGCTCTTGAAGTTTCTTTTGAACATTCAGAAATCAACAATTTGAGCTTTTAAAAATAAATGTTGCTTTGCTGTTGAACTTAAAGGGGTTAAGAAGCATTACTGGGCACTACACACCAAACGTGGTAAACCTCCTCTGTAGAAGATATAGCTTTTGTTGATGTTTGGCTATTTGCTACAATTTATGTTTTGATAAAGAACAATTATGAACGCTCGCTCATTAAATTAGACTCAGACTTAGACTTGTACTTTATTTATCCCTTGGGAAAACTCACTCAGGAAATTCAATTTCAATACCAACTGGTCAGCCATTACTTCTTCAACCCATCCACTGATGTCACAATGATCCTAAAAATCCAATGGAAACTATTAAGTGTTTGGATTGATAGTGTCCTACAATTGGATTTCTTGGTCTGTCTCCTACTTTCATTTCATGTACATTTAAATTCCTCATCAGGCAGCGTGCAGTACCATTTCCAATCGTATACCATTCCACAATGAAAGCTCATGTTTATCACCATAAAGTTTGCACAAATGTCCCAATTAGATGGGTTTTGCATAGGGGTGTAATTTACCATTTACACAATATGCAAACGTTGTTCTTCCAATGCTATGAACTTCTCTTTTACGTGCTTGTCTATTTTCATGGTTAATATTTATTTTGACTGTATGGTCTGGTTTCTACATCAATGTGTGATGTGTAGAATCTTCTTTTAAAGGATAGATAGTGTACTGTGACCAAACTCTAAACTTCTCTTCAGGCACGACAAGGAATTCCTGTCTTTATTATAATTTCAAGCAGAGCTTCGCCGTGCCCTTAAGGCACAGACCTGGCACTGTTTCACTTTTCTTCTGCTCTCTAAGTAAGCTGTTATACCTGTACACACCTTGCTGTTCATGTCAGGTGGCTGCTCCACTTCCTGAACAGAGGGTACATCTCTCCTTTGTTATATCAGACAAGGCTGTCTGAAAGCAAATGCTGCTCCCCCCCCCAGCAAATTCAGCAAAGGAGTTTTGTATGCCTTGTAGCATGTCATACGATAGCAGCTCGCGGTGGCGTTCCCCTGACGCTGACAGAGAAATCAAACGTAAAATGGAGCACCAGAGCGAGCGAACGAGCAGCGTTACAGAACAGATGTTCGCAGGAATGTTGACTTTTTATTTGGCCCTTATCTTTGACGCTGCCATCCTGCGGTAAACTGAGTGAAGGAAGAGGAGAGAATAAAGGGAGGGTGGGGAGGGAAACAACAGGGAGGGGAAAGGGAAAGCTCTGTTGTCGGTAGAACTCCATGGAAAAGAAGTGTTGGCAGACGGGCTGTTCAATGACAGGAAAGTGGGACAACCACACAGCTGTGTTTCGGCGTCAGGGGACCCCACGAGATTGGTGTCAGAGGATTTAATTGTCAGGGGACGAGGGTGGGAGAGGGAGACTTTAGATGATGTGACGAGTGGAGAGACGAAGGAGATGAATCGGGGTGCATCAAGGAAAAAAAAGGTAATAAAAGGAAGGAAAATCCAGACACACCCTGGAGCGGCCACTCCTATATTAGCTGATGCTTTTGAAAAAAAAAAGCCTAGAAACAGGAGGCTCTGTAGGGAGTCAGGTAGGTAAACAGAGGCAGGCATTTCTTCTCACATGAGAACTGATCTTTGGTTGAATTGTAGGATGACCTGGTGACTGCACCTGCGTTTGAAACTCTGGGAGGCAGAAATATTTCCCATGATTCAGCAGCCCCTCTTTTTTTTCTAAGGCAGAGCTGACATCTGTAAGATCAGCTTGACAGTTCTGCTTGCCACCTCAAAACAAACAGTCCTACTGAGTTATATAACGTCGGCTGAGATCCGAAAGGATTTATGATCAGCTATTATTTCACCTTTACGGGGTGATTAAGAGGCCAATAAATCTCTGTGTCCAAAGTCAGTGTAGAGTTGGGCTCCTTTTCTGTTGGCTATTTCATGTTTACTTTGCTCAGAGAAATCCTGCATAACCGTATGAGTAATGTTTAGAGAGGCAGTAGCCTAGGTGCCCAGATGGCCTTTTATTATAAGGAATATTTTTTCATAGGCCAACAAAATACTTTTAGCTCCATTTTACTTTGATGTGCTGCAACAAGTTTTTTATGTAGATAAAAGTGAATGCCTTGTGCGACTTCACTATTTCGTACCTACACTCAGTTATTTTGTGTCTTTGTACTTTCATTTGGTCAATTTCGATCCTTTCATTCCTTCATCATATGCATATATATGCCTTTTTGTTATGCTCTTTTGTATCCGCAAGGATTTTAATATATAGTCACTGAAAGGATGTTTCATAATCACTAACATTAAAAAAAACTATTTCTTTATTCTGTTTTTTTTTTTAATCCTAATCTTTTAAATTCAACTTGCCAAAATGGAGACAGCTGAACTTCTTTTACTTGTAAACGAAGAATACGAATAGCAGAGTTGTATTAAGCCAGCTGACTGGCAGTGCGACACACCATGAGGGTTGAGGTGCCATGCTGAGGAACTCTCTGCTCTTTTTCTTGCTTTGCTTTATAATTAATTTAAATTTAGTTTTTAGGAAATACACAATTGATTTTAATTATACAATACAAATTGCCATCTATCTGTATAATGAATAAAACCATAATAATATGTCAAAAAAGAAACTATGGTAATGATTTATGTAATAATTTGTATGACATGGAAGAGGGACAGGATGCATGGCAGAGAAATGTTCAAAAATTAGGTTTAAAAATGAGTCAATTACGTAATTCTGTTTGGAACGAAATACTTAAATAGAAACTAATCTAATCTAAATAAATAAACAAATAAAACAATCTTGTCCTATTTTGTAGTCATATTTCAGCAGAGTATATACTATATATATATATATATATATATATATATATATATATATATATATAAATAAAAGCAAGAAAATTCAACGAAATTCTTTGTTTGAGAAACAAACTTCCTCTGTGGGTAGGGTGCGTTTACTTTAAGGACAAATTGAGGATTTCCGCCATTAATAGGATTTAGCTCAATTGGCGTTTGACAGGGATGTATTCTGGGCTTTCCATCCTTAGAGGTGTTTCAGGCATATCTCGGTGGAAGGAGAACCTGGGGAATGGACCGAGAATGTATTTCTGGGACTACATTTCCCTTCTTGTATGAGAAAACCTATACCCGCCAGAAGTAGCAAGAGAGACAGGAGAGTGTTGTTGGATGGCAATGTGATTTTAAGATGACCTTCCTTACCAGAAGGCATGCTAATCTAACCAGGTTCATTAGCATACAGTTTGACGCCCTCTAAAATGTTTTGCTGCTATCTGCCCCTGCATGTGTTCAAAAACTCCTTCAACCCAAAGTTGCAATATTCGGTCAGGAAACCTCAGATCATTGACTTATCACTTAAATGTCATTGTGGGCATGGGTGCTCGTTGCAGCTCTTGTACTGGGAAAAACATGCTCGAAGATACAGAGCTCATCCTCGGACAGAATCAATGATGTTCAGCCTTACTCGCAGCTCCAGCCTCCGTGCGCATGGATGTTAGGGAAGGCAAAGGTGAGGACAGATTAACTAGACCCAGGAGGAAATGGGAAGATCCTCTTCATATCTCATTTCTGGATGGTTTATCTTTAATCATCACTCTTGTTTAGGACCCTAGAGCAGGATTACCTGCAAAGGTTTTTTTTACAGCTTAGTTTAAAATTATAACTCGACTTCCTGAATGGGAAAAAATAGGTGAAGCAAAAAACAGTCCTCCACATTTTCTAAACTGCCTTTAAACAGTGCATACAAAAGCAGCCTGCAGGTTTGATTGCAGTCTTATTTTCTGCCATTTTTTTAGACTCAAAATGGGTCCTGATGGAGTCATCAGGACCCACTTGCCAACTAATGGTTTAATTAGGTCCATCTGGATGAGGCTGGGAAGGGGAAGCTTGTCTTACTCTCCAGTCACTCCTCTGGTAATTTGTCTTCCCACTGGCTGTAGTAGCTATGGCATGGAGATGCGGTCGGTGCGTTCTGGTACTGGATCAGCCTTTCTTTCTCCCACCCAAAACTTCCTGGGTTTTGACTGACCCAACGATTCTCCAGTCAGTGCCAATATGATCTCATGTGTAAAGTAACGTAAATCTATCCTAACCGTAGAATAATTTTGTTTGTTTGTGCTTCACGTAGCTACAATTTCTATACTTTCTTATACAATCTTAAAATCTTTTTGCAGTAAAAGGGAATGCAACACTCATCCAGCTTAATGGGGTTTAAAGGGAACCCACATTTTTAGTGAACGCTGTATAAAGACGGCATATTAAATTAAAAACTGTACCAAAAGTGTAGCTCCGGTGTGGTACTTAAAAAATGTCAAAAAACCCTTTGTAAAATTATGGCGCACGCTGATGTAGCGATGATGACATATTGTATTTTACACATTTTTGATTAAATTATGGTGTACATACTGTGGGACATGGCGTTAGTCTTGTTTTAAATAGGTTTTCCCTAATAGGTTACAGTGAAGAAATTATTCAGCTATACTTGCCTTCCCTTGAGGCCCGAAAGAGCTTGTCTTTTGTCTGACATTGTCAATGATCAAAGCAGGTGAAACTATGTTAGGGCACAGTCTGAGCCTTTGAAAGTTCAGATCACTTCCCCTCTCGCCTTCCAAGCAGAAACAAACAACTTTGGTTCCAGGTGCAAATAAAGCCTCTTTTTGAAATACCTCAAAAAGAAAAGCCTTACCAATTGGTAATGAGACCAGCCGCCAACTTAGTTCCACGCCGTTATGTTTTACCGCTCTGTTTCTATTCATGTACTGTCCTGTGGTGCTTAAATTCAAAGGTTTTTATACAATAGGTGTCAAAGTCCACAGTACTCCAACCTGGCCTGGAAAAGGCAACTCAGGGAATTGATACGACTCACAGGCAAAGCTGTAGGAATGTGAGAAGGAAAAAAAAGATGGGATTGGTGTTTGGGGAAAATGTAAAATGGCAGCCATCGGGGAACGGTATCAGCTCCAATTATAACAGGCAGTGGAGCGCTGCTCAGAGGCAGATGAGCTGGGAGCCGACCGCTGTGGAGAACTCAGAGGTTGATAGCTGATAATCCCTGGGATGAAATGGGAACAAACCAGTCACAGATGGAACCCTCCCACCGTGGTCCCACTCTTCCGTTGAAACAATGTGTGTCAAAAATATGCAGCAAAGAGCAAAATAAGGAAAAAAGCAGCTTGTCATATTATTTAAGCTTCTGACCCACATGAAACGAGAACTCTCAGGAGATATTTACAATGATGTTTATTTAGAGTGAAGAGGGGAAGGGGATCCGGCGGTGGACAGCAACGGGCAAACAGCAACGAGTGGCGAGGAACGGGAAACAGCGGGGCGGCAGTTAACTGCAGGCAGCTGGAAACGTCTACGACGTGGGAGACCGGGAGCCTCTGAGGGTGAGGACAGGTAAGGTGAGTAACAGCAAACGGGTGAGGGAAAAATTAAGGGAACGATCTTACTTGAGTGGAGTGAACAGTTGTCGCCAGGGAGGAGTGAGTGGTGAGTTTCTTTCAGCGTAGACGGTGAAGGTGTATTCCAGGGGGTTAGTGCAGCTGATGGAGTTATGCTGGAGCGGGCAGACCGAGCTGAGCCAAGAGGAGTGGGAACCAGATAGACGAGGGAAACCAGAGAGGATCTTGAGGTGGATTACAGTTCTGGAGATGAAGGTAACCTGAGGTGAACGCAACAGTTGTTAGAGCGTGGGAAAAAACAAAGTAGCAAATAAAAATCTTTACAAAACGAGGAACAGCAAGAGACACAACGAGAAGCATTCAAAAGGCTAGAGACACTAGAGTTTGGCACTGAGACTGGGTTTTACCAGGAGTAAACAAACACTCAGGCGACGAGTAGCTGATCCACCACTCCTCTTATACTGGCTCAGCTCATCAGCGCCAACCAGGCACACCTGGGGTGGAAGGAGCTCCAGCAGAGGAGGAGCACTGGTGACCCCCTGTGGCCAACTGGAGAAGTGGCTTAAAGAAACTCACACTGACACAGCTTTGTTTTGAAGAAATACAACGTCCCGTGTCTTGGTGAAAATTCCTAAAGCTAAAAAAAACAAACTCTTTAAAATAACGATACATTTTTTTTTTTTATGTCTCAGTGGGCTTCCCAATAGTCAAATGTTTCTCCAACCTAAAAAACCTTGAGTGGATGAGAGGAAAACAGTTGTGGAAGTCTATAAATTTAATCCAGCTGTGGTGTATGTTTCACTAACAACACCACAACAACATAAGACCCCTATGTAGGCAAGTACTTACTTTCTACAGTGGGTCACTAAAATATAAAGTCTTAAAGAAGCGCACCTCCCTTATAAATACTAAACAGTGTGTGTTTGTGCCAGTGATATCACTCGAGATAGATTTCCAACAATGCTGTTGTTCCCTGAAAACTACAATTTAGATTACAAGAGTTAGATGTGGAGTGAGAATTTAAGTTTGAAGGGGTTTACCCTTAGCTGCTTTAGGTGATTCATTCGCTACTACGGATTACAAATCAAACATTGAGGAGAACAATGGCCATCTTCAGCACTCAAATGGTTTCAAATCTATTTATATTTTCTCAGTTTATTACATTTCATGCGGCTTTCCACATATGTAACCATATTCCTCTTCCCCTTACCTACCTTATCATGTTATCTAATTAGATGATATGCCAGTTCATGATGCCATATTTAATTTGTAAAAACACACAATATATTCTTTTATTCACATCCAATTAAAATAGTGCATGACGTCTTTTTCAGAAAACCCAAAAACCTTCGCAAGTGAGCATCTCATTTTTTTTTGGGTAAATTTTTAAATGTGATTTTGCAGATTTCAACCTGTTTTAACACAATACTTTAAACCGTACATAAATAAAAACGATGAAAGCAAGACTTCTAAATGCTGATTAAAGTTTTTAGTCTTCCTTCTATCATTTGGTGTTGAAGGCTTCAACTCTGCTTGAAAAATGTCAACAGAGTCCTTCTTGCAGTCTTAACTCGTCTGCTTTGTCACTAGTATGGTCTTAGAAGTGTGTTCTTAGAAGCATAGAGTTGCAATGGAATACACATTGGCCGATTTCCGATTATTTGCTTACATGTAACGAAAAGAAAAACACCACTAAAGGAGGACTGCTTTGGAGAGTCACGTACGCACGTAGGTCTAAATCTTGTACGTTGTCACAAGACTTTCTTCAAAATGTCTTCAACCACAGAGTTCTTGTAAAAAAATAAAATAAAATGGTGTGCAACATAATCTACATTTTCAGATTATTCCAATATGATAACATTCATATAAAGTTATAATTTCATGCTACTGACACAGAACTGGAATAATCTAACATCTTTAATTAACTGGAAAATATCCCCAAAAATTTGTTCTTAAAACCAAAAAATCAAAATCTTTTCCAAACAGCTGAACTTCTTTTACTTGTAAACGAAGAATACGAATAGCAGAGTTGTATTAAGCCAGCTGACTGGCAGTTCGACACACCATGAGGGTTGAGGTGCCATGCTGAGGAACTCTCTGCTCTTTTTCTTGTTTTGCTTTATAATTACTTTAAAGCATAAACTGTTACATTTTTAGCATTGTAGAGATTTTAAAACAAATTCTTTAGAAACCTATGTGAACCTTGATGCAAGTAAAAACAGAAATAGTTTATCTATGTTTGGGAAGCTCTAATTGCATATATATATATATTTGGTTTTCAGGTTCGAATTCCACTATTTTTGTCCCTCCGTGATGCCTCTGCATAGAACATTATTAGGTTTGCCGTGTTTGGGCAGCGCTTGCTGAGCAGGGAAAAACATGTTTCAAATTTACACTGTCGTCAGTGGTAATGCACTATGTTACCACCTTCTGTCAGTGAAAATGAAGGATATCCAGGTCACAACTGACAGTCTGTCACCCAGGGAAAAAAAAAAAAACAGGAAGTGGATGCATCTGCTTTGCCTGCCTTGCTGAAGCGTGTCTGCGCTGAGCTAAGACACGACTCCTTGATTCCATTAGCAAGTAGCAGGAAACGTTTTTTTTTATACTACTTTTGTCCCTATTGAGCTGAAGCATCGCCTGGTCTTGAAGTAAAAAGTTTTATCAGGAACAAATGAACACTCAGGCACCCTGTGGCCACAAGATAAAAATTGTGTTTACTGTTTCTTCACCCTCAACAGTAATGGTGCCAAATAAGGTTAGAAAATGATGTTCCACTTTTAGGTAAGAGCTGTTTAAACTCTTTATCAGGTGATTGTGCACCTGATAAAGAGACAATCTCTGGGCTGCGTTGGGCAACTAGGAGGTGATTATAATAGGAGTTAAATGTCATGATACTGTACTTAGTCTTAGAAACATGGAAATGCATATGTATACATATAATATAGATAATCTTCAATAATTAGAGAAGTTACATACTCTTGTCATTATTAGCAAAATACTGATACGGGAGTTTGTTCTTTTTTGTTGTTGTTAGGTTTTACTTCAATACTAATAAAAAGTATTAATTTCTATCAGCATATTTTTTTTCTCCTTTAAACAAGTTGTAAATTATAGTATAGTAAAAAAAAGAAACTACCGATAGAACCTTTTTCATTAATGATAAATAATTGCTCCTTTTGAACAAGTTTGTGTAGCGTATTAAAGAAGTTATTCGTCGGTTAGTTTTGTGTTTTTTCAAGCGAGCAAAGATATTAACGTTAGAAAATAAACAAAGATATTTGGTAAGATTTTGTGTTTTCCCAGTTTGATTCAAAGGTTCATATCTATAACTATCTAGGTTTTTTAAGATGGAAGAATAAACAAAACAAAACGATTTTAAAAAAACAGGGCTCAGTAAAGTTACTCCCCAGTTATTGAATTTTGAATATCTGGTTGCTAATTGCTAATGTTGTTTTTTATACTGTGAGGGTTTAGTAGATCATTGGTGGGTTATTGTTATTTGCTGTGTTTCATTTAGGACCATTAAATCCTTTGTAATAGTTTTTTTAAGCTTGCACTGCCTTGTTATAATATTACACCCAGAACACCGAGAACAACAGAGGGGTTACATTATAAAATACATATTTCCTTATTTAGAATGGTCCAGTCAAAGTCCGGACCTGAAACAAATATACAGGAGTGCTCCAAGGCCTTAAAATTGATGTTAAGCTGTCTTTAAGTCATCTGTAAGTTCATTGGAAAAACGGTGGTAGATTCCTGAGACGTGGAGCTGTAAAAAATATTAGAACACGATTGAATTAAATATTGATGTGGGGCGGCTGAATTTTAAGGAACATCACACCTTCCTTATTTGTGTGTTGGAAGAAGCCTGAGAATCACGGCTCCTTTTTTTCTCACTTCACATGTATGCACTATATTACGTGGTCTGCAACACAGAATGACGTTTGTGAGCATTTTTAAACTTTAAAGACAACATCTGTAAGGACTGTTTGAAAAAGATTAAAATATGTTAGCTTAAATTAAACTTGTTTAGTTTGGTGCAGACATCGACTCCTCCGGCTACCTACCTGCTGAAATTAGCGTTTTACGGACGTTCCAATGCAAACCGTGGATTTTCTTGTGGGACGAGTTTTGCCTCGTTTTGCATGTCCGGGCGTGTGCTCGCGAGTGCGTGTACGCATCCGTTTGTAGTGGAGAGTGTGAGTATTGTCATGGAGAGCCGGGGAGCCTCATCAGAACACAGATGCGGCCTGATTACGGGCGACCACGGCGATGACAGAACTGCATTAGTGTGATGTATGTGTTGTTAGCCAGCAAGCAGCTAATTCCAAATTTAACACCTGATTCGCACAATGCAGTCACACCTGAGTGCAAGCCAAGATTTAGTACTCTTGTCAGACCACTGATGGCTTTTATAAGTAATTTTTTTTCGAACTCCCCGATTCATTCGCTCTCCGTTGCAATGAATTATGATTCTGGTTAAAGATTTAGCTTAAAAGCCAAAATTATGCTCATTTGGAAACTGGGTTAGTGTCAGAGTCACTTTCCTGGAGGGAAGCCCCTTCCCCACTCCCCATAGACCAGAGGCAGAGACCAATGCTTTAAAAGACAAATTTCTCTTGGCTTCAGCAGATGCTGAATGCAGCAGGTCTCATTACACACTTTTCGCACCTCCGGTCTACGCCGCCTATGAAGTTTTTCTTTCTTTTTGCTGTTGGAGGTGGAGGTAAACTTAATTTGAAGACAACTTTTCCCCGATTAACAGCACCTACATGGATGGATTACAGATAAAAGCTCATTACTGGTGATCTATACTGACAGGCCCCACTGCAGGCAAACATCAAAGAAACAACAGAACACCTTGTGAACTTGTTACATTGTCATAAACTTGGCCTTTTGTCTCCTTACTGTCTTTTGGTAGGGTATCATTCTTCTCCAGACTGTTGGAGCGGACTTATGAATAAGAATGGGGACATATGAGGCTTGGCATGATCACTTTATGTTGTCTCCTTCATTGAACACTTGTTGGAGCATGCACAGCTTTCATATAAGTTGCATGACTATAAAATCCAAAATCCTCAGTTTTAAAAAGTGGTAAGTCGCAGCAATCATACACTCTTAATGCCTTTTCCATTTTTTAGCACATTTCCCTGTCGCAGCTTTATTAACAGTAAGTGGTGTCAAGAAGGCAACACAATTGTTGCGTGACTTAAACAGGAGGAAATGAGGGAGTTTGTTTTATTACCGTTACCGTTTTTGTTGGTTGCAACAATCTATTGCCGTCAACAAATTTTATTTTAACAAATAAAATAAAAACTAAACTCTTTCCTTCGAAAGTGAGAATTGTGTATGACAATTACATGAAAAATGTATAATGTAATATTGAACGTTCACCTCCTTTAAGTCAGTATTTAATAGATTTCACTCAGGTTTGGTATCACAGCAAGAAACCTACTTGGATAGGTCTCAGTCAGGTCACAGCACCATGCTGCCACCACAATGCTGAGCAGTGGAGATGCTGTGCTTGTGGTGATGTGCAGTGCTTAGTGTGTGCTAAACACGGCTCCTTCCCTGATGTAAAATGTGTGCTCTCTTTGGTGCCTGAGTGTATGCTTGGGTTTCACTGAGACTGCCCTGATTGAGTATGCAGCTGCGTGTCATTTGATTGCCTTGCCAAGCGTGCGCGCCCACTAACGCACTTGAAAAGTTAACGCATTTATCTGTGCCTGCTTTTTGCGACAGGAGAGGTGGGCCTGTGCCTGTGTGCGAGTGTCAAGCAGAAGTGGCGGTGTGGGTGTGATTGCGCTCGCCTCTGTGTGAGGATTTGCCTGAGGACAGCAGTCATGCTCCATTAATTAGCACGGCAACCTGCTGACTTTCAAGTGGCAGCAGCAAAATTAACCCAGCTTCACTGAGAGACCCCAGAAAAATAAAAAAATAAAAATCTCTGTTGTCCCAGCCTTGATTACCACTTATACTGCCATTGTGCATACATGAGGACATTCCTCCATGCAAGCCATCTCAGTGCACTCGTGTGTCTGCACGTTTGGACATCTTTGCCGCTTTAGTGCCCCGTGATCAGACACCATCAATGTTGGTGGATCCTCTGTTGAATGCCTGAAAACACTAGACAAAAATGGCTTTCCTTTGCAATGAATCGAATCAAATTGGAAGCTACAATTATAACCAAGTGGCTGCAAAATAGTATTTGAGCCTCGTGAGAGGGGCGGAGAGCAGTTTACACCTGGCTAAGCAAATCAAATAGAAATGTGTGTGTTTGTGCGTGTTTTCGGGGGAGGGGGGGTTGCTAAATACAGTGTGATGTGGGGAAAAAAACAAAGACTTCACACTGGGTTGACGGTTCACAATGAGGCAGAACAACTCTATAAATATACCAAGGCGTTTTCAACCAATACAGTTTGTGGCTCATTGCGAAAAACTCTGTTTGAACTGGTGCACCAAGGAAAACATATTTTTCTAAGAGAATCGAAGAAAACAATCAAACAATCATTGCAAAAAAGAATGTGTAGCAGTTAGGAAAACCCAGCAGCTTATTTTACTTTAGTCTCCCTGTTATGCCCATTAAGGGGTGAACTATGTACTGGTGATAAGTTAAAAGGTCACTGGATTGGTATTTTAGCTAAACATTTTGATTTTTATTTTTAGTAATTAACACAGACAAACTATTCGAGTTGTAGCTTTTGATCGCAAAACATCTTGGTTTATTCCACCTCGTTTTAAATAACTGTCTAAAACTTACTCTAGCCTAAAAACTACGTCCAATACTTGCACTCTTGAAATGTAACACCAGTGTTTCAAACTTACTTTAGGGATGTCCCAGATCGAAAACAGAAATCGGAACCAAACTAACACCTCAGCTTTGCCTGTCCTAGTTAAAGTCTGGATCCAAATCCACCTGAGATCTCCCTTGAATGCTACTGTTTACAGAATTCCTATTAGTAAAAATGTGGGAATAACTATGTACATAAAATGAGCTGAACTGCAATGCAATGGCTCCTCCTTGCTGTCCACGATCTTTCTAGGTGCAACTTTCAGTTCCCCGTCCCCCTTCTTCCAGCATTTGGCTGCCTAAAAGTCTTCAGAGATGTCAACCTGCATTATTGCACCCTCTGGTTCAATTACTGACAGCCAGTGCGGGTACTGACCTCTGAGTCGGGGCCAGCGGCTCGCCCGCTCTACGCACGTAAAGGAGAGTTCCCGCACGCTTCGAGCATTTCAGCTTACTATGAGGGAGATGAAGAGAAACAGTCCCGATGGCTGCAAAGGTAGAAATACGAAATGAAAAAAGGCCCTATGATGACTCTGTCAGACTGCTTTGAAAGAGTTTAGTGTTTGGCCTCTAAGGAAAACGTGTGTGTTTGTATGGAAACCAATTTTCTGAATCAGTATTTTCACGTCTGTGAGATTTAAAGCCCATTTAAATGGAAATGATTAAATACATATCTTTATTCATCCCAATCTGTTCGAATGATCACTCAACAAGGATTTTTAACTGCCCACTAGAGTTTACAGCGGGGGGCAGTAATGGTCACATTTGATGTAAAACAATCATGGTTGATGGTGACACGATATACAGTTTGCTCAAAATATCAGCTACTGCATTTAAAAACGACATGTTTCAGGTAACAGTAGGACCAGAACAGCAGTCTACCTTTACACCACAGGTATCTTTAAAAGGTTTATGCTTTAGACTTTTGAATGTTACACTCCCGTGTGTTACTTGGTATAGGGATTGATAATAATTTTAAAAACAAAAGCACATCAGTTTATATAAATATATATAAATATACAGTTATGGACTCAGTCTCTAAGTGAAGGGGTCCATGAAATCACTGCTGGGTGATTCGGGCCAACTGGCCGTCAGGGCCAGCGTTCTCTTTGAGTCTGTAAGATATTCTCGGTCTCTGAGTATAGGAAAGATCCGAGCGTGCGTTTCCTGAGACATGGTGCTTTGCCGCAGTCTGCTGTCATCAGCGTGGCCCGTCGGTGAGCGGCACTGACAGCCGAGCTGGCCTGGATGCTGTCACATGTCCTTGCCGGTCCACTCAGAGTTAGGGGACGCACCTCGCCATTGTCAGCTTCTGTAACCTTCTCGCATAAGCACCCTCCCACTGAAAAACCCTCTCCTCAGGCTTCAAGCCAGGGGTTCCTTCTCTGTCTAGCTTGACTTGACTCACGTCAGCGCAGACGCGTTCGCATTTCCAGGGGGACCTCATGACCTTCCCTGTCTGCCCCATTCTGGCCCTGCTCATGTTAAGTGTCAGATCTGCTACGCCACTTCGCCTTGAGCGTTGGGTCCCCAGAGGCTGGATCAGAACCACAGTACCGGGCCAGGAAGAAATCCCTGCCAGTGCTTCCGGCTTCACCGTGGAACATTCACCATGTCCCCCACAGAAAGCAGTGCCAGCGGGCTACAAGTAAATCATCTCTATTTTCAAACACCAAGGAAGAACGGGCCCTGGAGAGAGGAGACGGTGCCTGGAACAGTGATTGAAACAATCAGAGGGTGTGCTCGCTTGTCGCCCAAGCTTATTTTCAAGATGTTTGGCATTCAGAGTTAGCAGCGCAGACCAGGCTCGCCCAAAGTAAGGAGTAAAATGTTGCCTTTTCTCAATGGCAGTGGCATTGTTCCAGTCTGACTGACGAGAAGTCAATAAATATGACAAGTGTTGTACTTCTACCACTCATCAAATATGAAATCAAGGTTTCTTCTTCTTTTACATTCATTTACATTTGGTTTCTTTTAGGGCTGTTTCCTTCTGGTAATTCATATTTTCTTTCTTGGTTTGACCTCACGTGTTTTTTTAAATAGGTACGTTGAATTTCCATTGAGAGGTTGTTGCATCCAACAGTTCTTTTAACACAAACTAGAACATTTGCATAATATTTCTGGCAAAAGTAAAAATTAATTTAACTTGAGGTACTTTTTACATTATATATTGTAAAATAATTCCAATACATCTGATAATACAATTTTATCTCCAGCTAAACCTGACTGTAATAGATTTTTATTTATAACATGTTGAATATTGGTTTCATAGATACCATAGATGTCTAGCACTGATGAAAGTACCACATCTGGTCATTTAAATGTTAACTTAATGAACTGAAATAAAGTGAAGTATTAACCTGTATCTGCAATGATGACAATTACTTTTCTGATTAAGACAGTTAATGAGTGTTTGACCACTTGAGGTGATGTTATTAATTCCAAGTATGAAAATAAATTATATTGTTATCATATTAAAAGTATCTGCCATGTCAAAACTGTACTTCTCTCTCCTGAACCATTCTACAAAGCCCTCAGATAAAAACCTTTTTATATGTATGTCAATATACACTATAATTGACAGGAAACAGCTGACAGAAGCTTAAAAAGTTATTACTGGTAACTCGTGGGAAAAGTTGAGCATACGACTCTTTTCAGTTTGTTTCTTTAAGGCCCTTTAAGCTCTGTTAAAACAGTTTATGTACATTTTATTGACATGCTAGCTTCCACCACTCCACCATTTTTTTAATAAACAGTAATTTAGGCTGCATAAAGAATATAAAAATTGCATTTGTCTCCGTTTAGAAAGGGGGATTTTACCTCATATTAAAAATGTGGGGAATCTTTATTTCCATAAAATTGTGTCAACTGTCTTCCTAACCAAAAGTAGTTTTATCTAATTCTATTTTCCTATTTAATTCAAGTATTTTATCATCTACGGTTGTCTCTAACGGAAATAAAGATGCAAAAACTACAACATTGAATTCAGTTGTGCCATTTTTAAGATCTTCATAATGTAGCCCAAGAATATTGTATAAAATTGACCTTCTATTCCATTTTTCTCTTTGTACATGTGTAGCCACTGAAAGTACATTTCAAAAAATGCAAGCGAAACATTTTTTTTACACAGAAATAGGTTTGTTACAGAATCATAAATATGTTGTAATCAAAAGAAGTCTGATATTCCACCTTGTCTCCTGTTGCCCTGTGCTAATAATATCCTGTTCTTGTCCCTTGTCAGTCATCAGTTAATATTCATATAATCATCAGCGTTTTATCTAGCAGCAGTGAGTTTTAATGATTTGATAACAAATGATAGGCTATCAAATGCGGGCGGAAAAGCGACCCGTGTTGACGAGCGATGTCAGCAGACAAAAAAGTGGCAGAGAACTTCCCCCTGAGAGTGAAACCACAATAATTAGCATAGCGGGAGAGACAAGCGCAGTGCGGGAGAGATAATCATAGCGCCTTAATGTCTGCTGAATGCTATTAATCAGGAGCATTACCCAGAGTGCCCTGGCTTTTCTTCAGTTATCTCGCAGCGCAGGGTGATGATGAGCCTCCCCTCTTGATCCACAGGCGTGTCAGCATGGTGTGTGTGTGTGTGTTGAGTGTGTGGTCTCGATCTTATTCAAGTATTGTAAAATATTTAATTTTTTACAATATCTCTCCTCCATATGTGTTTATCCCCTTCACACACAAACACATGACCCCAGAGGTCCAGAGTATCTTCACGTAGCAGAGAAACATTATGTTCTGATCCCAGTTACCCGGTGCAGCTTCAAATGTTCCGTTCTCCCCTAGTGGATGTGTTGATCGACGCTGTTCATTTATATTTTTTTATGACCTGTTTGTTTTTATTTGTCCTTGAGTATGTCATTAATTGCTTACAATAGGAGCAGAATTGAACTTTCAGTGTTTTGTATGTTAAAGGATTCCCTGTAACGAATGGTTTTACAATAATTGGGGTTTCAAAACTGGTTTTACATCTTATGGTTAACATAAAACCACAGCTTTAATATTGTATCCCTTTAATGTCATATGTGTCATATTAGATGCGCAGGGTTCTGAGAGGTTTTGCACCATTTAATGCTAAAACTTGGCTCAAAGCCGTGTTGCACACTGTCAAGCATACCTGAAAAAAAGTGAAAAGGCCAGATAAAAGACTCCAGATTTAAAAATTGACAACTTTCTCTTTTTTTAATTGATCAGGCATTAATCTAAATGGATTTATTTGACTTTAACTTATTTATATATTTTTTAACTACTTGCTTTTCTAAACTATAATTTCTACATTGTTAAGCAGGTTTTAAACTTCTATCAGCAGAATTGTTGCAATTTCAAGAAGAAAGAGATCAATTTAATATATATTTTTCTTTTATTTGAGAGCAAAAGGTTGTTAACTCTAAGCCTTTTAATATTGTGTAGGAATCCTTTCAAAAGAGGATGTCTCAACATTATGGGTTGTTTGAGTTTTGTTTTTATTCCAATTTTTGATTAACGGTTTACCAGATTTTGTTTATCAGATTTTGTATTTCTCTGTTGTTTGGTCCTCTTCTTTACTTAGGATCAGTCTTAGCTTGCGCTTTATGCTTTGCCTCCTGTGTCGTTGTTAATTCTGTTGCATTTAGAATAGAATATAATAGAAAAGCTTTTAGTTTATTCTTAACTATCGTTTATTGTCACTATTGTTTATTATCTCGTTTTAGCCAGTTCCCTGAATTGTGTGCATTAGTTTTCTGCTCCTCTTGTACCATTTATGTCTTTCTCCTTCAGTAACACCATCACCACCGAACAGTGTTCCTGTCAGCATACAGAGTGCCTTAACTGGTCAGAGGAAAATCAGCTGGTTGGGGGTCAAGGCAGATCAAGCTGAATGAACTCTCTGTAGTTCTTCTGTTCAAGTAACATTCAATAAGTGTTTGCCCTTTAAATTCTTAAAATAGTTTCATTCATTTCTCAGATTCATTGATCGGAGTCAAGGTCTTGTTCACTATGTTGTTGTTTTTTTGAAAACAGAGGAAAATGTAAAAAAAAAACACACTGCGTTTTTTATTTTTTATATTTAAGATAAAAGGAACTCCTGTTCTGTTTTCAAACCACCCTGATTTCTAGTCTATAGACTTCCATTACTTAAAAAACCTGACCTTCTCTATAATGGATTGCCCCCACTGTCATTGTTTGTCAGTGCCAAACAGTAGAATAAAAGTAAAAGCTTGTTCTCTTCGATTTTCAAGGGGAATGACATTGAAACATGACAGGTGAGAGGGGCGTTTTATAGTCTTTGAATCATTTTGGATATTACTCTCAAGGGAATGTCGTGTTTACCATGTCTGACCAAATATCAGCACAAAGAGGACAAAGAAAACACCAAACTCTACACTCAGGGTATAGGGTATGGTTTTATTTTCTTCTTTTTTACAGTCCTTTTAAAATACACTTACATAGACAGTGTAAAATTAAGTAAAGATTTGATTTGCTTTATGATGCGTTTAATAGAAAACCCCATCTTCCATGCCACTAAATGTTTCTGCCAGTGTTTTACATTTTTCCTCGGTCAAAAAAAAGTACAACAGTTTAGAGAGACCAGTTACCCTAATAGTGTGATTTTGTGGGGTTCCAGTGGTTAGGATGAAAGCTGGACCAGATCCAGGCAAGGTTGCACGGAAAAACTCTCACAATCAGTCGTTCATCGTTTTACATCATTATGTAACTTTATCCCTCAGAAGCCCAAGACTTTTCGATAGAAGATAATATTTCTGGTTTATTTTTAAAGTCCCAAAACAATGAGTCAGCTTGCTCAACAAAAGCCTCCCCTATCATCTCTCTATCTTGGAAAGACTTTCGATGCTTAACGATGAAGTGACTCACCCTGAAAGATGCTTCAGGGACTTCCTACGCTTTTTTAGATCGTCCGGAAAGCGAACGAGTGTCTCATTACCTGAAGTCAAGTTGCCTCACCTTTTTTCCTTCATGGCTTTCCTCATGTTGGCTGGTCAGTGTTGTAGCCATTTTAGGAGTTTGAAAGTACCTTATCTTCCTTTGACTAACAAAGCCAGCTTAAGAAATCTAATATACATTGAATTTGACATGGTTAAAAAAAATCTTCCCAACCTACATTGTGACTGGTTAGTATTTTTGATTCTGATTAACATTATATAAAACTGTCGATACACAGAGTTTGACACTCTATGTCCTTTGTCTGTTTGTGGCCAACTTTGCCCTTACAGGAGGTTGCTACAAAAAAAAAGAAAAATGTAACTATTTTACCCCCTACATCTTGTCGAATTGTAGCCTGATCAAAGAAGGTCTGTCATGTGTGTAGAAAGTTTCATACCCTACAAGAAGTAGTTGGCGATGCCTCGGTCGAGGATGTGTTCCTTTAACTGTGAAATTCATTGAGTACAAGTTGAAGAGATCTGCCATGCACAGGCTGTAGTCCTTGCCAAGGTAGTTCGTGGTTTAGGTTCGTATGATTGTAGAGAAGACGGTGAAACATTAAAGGGGGGACTGGTTAAGTTGGAGAATTGGAGAAGGTGAGGTGCCTCCTCCTCTTGCATGAAGTAGTATAGAAGATTTCTGTGTGAGGAGATCTTTTTGTCGTCACAGATAGGACGATCCAAAAAGTAACTCAAGAGGTAAGCGTGGAAGCAGGGACAAGATATAAAGTTAACATAGGCTTTGAAAAATACTACAAGATAGCACAAAGAGACTCAAAGAGCTAGAGGGAGCATTTGTGGAGTCAAATGATCGGCATCCAGCTGCTCAGACACAAACACCACACAATGAACCCAAATCCCTGAGGAGATCAAACTTGGTCGATGGATTTGATTGACTGCAAGCACCTCTTACAAACCCTAAGACATTTAACAAACATCTTCATTAGAACGCCAGCCTAACTCAATTTTACGAAAACAGCGTTTGCAATTTCTAATCGAGGTTACAATTCATTCATTATTAGGTAGATGCTTGAACAAAAGTTAGTGTTGTGAAAAGTTTCCATTTTCATGATACACTGTACATTCATCATGTTTTAGCTCTATCTCATTCTAGACTCCTGTCTCCATATTCTTACACTGCATTTCATCGGAGTCACCTCTTCACATCATTTATCACTATAAACATTGCTCATTGCTCCCAGCAAATATGTTTATTGTTGTCATTCACTCATAGTCCATTTATTTAATGTGTTCTCTCTCTCTCCCCATATCTCTCATCGCTCTGTTCAATGCGAGGAGTGAATGAATTGTGTGGAAATCACACACGTATTTAATGATAATGGAGTGATGTGAGGGTTGAATGAAGGGAGATTGGAACAGAACGGCGCACTGGAAAATCAGATCCCAGCATCTCCGAGGTACAAACATAATAGGAAGTCAAAAGAATGCCTTTGTGTCTTCACTGTTGTGAATTCTCCTTTTGTCAGTCAGGGTCTGGCTATTTTAGTCATTGTTCTGCCTCTTTTGAGAAGCATCTTGGCTGTGGATTACTTTCCCTGCCCACAAAAGGATAGACTTAATTATGACATTTTGAGAGATTTATATAGAAAAGAAAAATATTTGTGGGTATGATCAATTCATTTTGCTAAGAGAACAATGGCATCCATTATTTGTATACAAACACTGTGATTCTGCCGACTATATTTTTATCAAGAAGAACTCGATCTTTAGATAAATCCAGCCTGTTTGGTTGGATCCTACTGCTCTTCCAATACGCTCTGATCGGTTTTTATTAACGTTTGAGGTCTGTTTAAAACCTTGAAATGAAGGAGCTGCCAACAGGGACAAAGAAAAGGTTGCTGTGAATCAGAGAGGCCTGTTTGGTCCAGAAGGTCTTCATAATAAACACTGAAATGATTGATACTGTGCAGCCGTGTGTTCCTGTGTGATACC
>JAVLVB010000598.1:175277-200790 GCA_032876305.1 Orestias chungarensis
CACACACACACACACACACACACACACACACACACACACACACACACACACACACACACACACACACACACACACACACACACACACACACTTACACAGACACATGCTCGGTTTTCTTCACACAAAGAGAAAAGGTCAGCATTTTAATGGCTCTGCTCCCCGTGGTAATCGCCTTTTTGGTAAGCTGTGCAAACTAAATGAAAAGATGTTGTCCCATGTGTGGGGTTAACCTATGCTGCTCCATTTCAGTAAGCGAAGTGCCATTAGCTTCACCCTACACTGTGATCTGAGGGAAAACAGGGTCTTTTTATGCCTTGCACTACGGATAGTTGTTTTTTTCATGTTCATCGAACATGTTCATCACTGCAGTGGAAGTAAGTCGTTTTGTTTTGCTCTTCATCAGATTTTTATATAATTTGTTTTTTGACGTGGTGCCGTAAGTGTTCTCTATACAAGTTTGTCCCCTACAAAACAAAACAAATGATGATGTACTATAGTCAAAGCCAACAGAGCCTGGTAACAATAAACTTTAGTTTGATATCAACAGTAGTTAATAAAGGATTCTGAGACTTGATTAAAATCCCTCAGCATGATATTCACAGTAGCTTCATGTGTTTTTCAGATACATTTTAAACATTTTGGACCACTGCTCTAACTTTATGAGAACATTTCCATTTCCTGATTTGAACATTAGCATCGCTGTAACTGTATAACCTTTTTTATTAAACTTATTTCTGTTATAGGAGTTGTTAAATCTTGTTCTAACACTTAAATGTCTACATGTTACGCCTTGGTACGTTGCTACCTAGTAATTGTTTACCTTGACAACTACAATACTATCTACTGTTTAAAATACATTTTTAGCAACAATGAATGATTTGGGTTACAGGAGAAATTGGAATGAGTAAAATGATTCTTTTTTTGTATTTTTTGTTTTTTCAATTTTATCCAGGCAAAATTCAATAATGTGTTTTCAACAAAACACAGCCAACCTTTCAGGGTTTATTTAACCTAAAGTTAGTTTCATCGTGTGTTTTACATGTACATGTATTTCAAGAACTTACAATATCTATCTGTTCCCAAAACTTCCAAAAATAGATTTTCATGCAGTGACAAAACATACTGTAAAAATTAATGTACATTCAGGAATGGAACTTGCACATTATAATACCAGCTAATGCAACCTTTCGCAATATTAAAAAAAAAGGCAACAAAAGTCCCCGAATATACATTTGAATCTCTGAATGTTAGACTTGGAAAGATTGTGGAGTTGTACTGTTGCTCTGTTACTGCGGCGCAAACCGCACAGAAGTGGTCTGAAAAAAGCACACCTGCACCAAGGAGCAGCAGAAATCCATTTAAAGAAACTCCATAAAGTCAACAAGTGTGCCCTTCAGGGAGGAGAGAGAAGAGACAAAGGGTTCCAGAGTCAATGTTGTTTCCACACTAGCCGGAGCGCGTCACATCTTAATCCTTCCCCTTGGAACCCAGTCAGCGTTAAACTAGCTAAAATGAGTGCCATGCAGGGAGTAAATGGAAGGAGACGACGGTCCACAATGGCTCTGGAAAGTGGCTGTTCTTGTAAATAGGAGGATTAGAGGGAAAGAAATCCTTCTCTCCTTGTGGAGGGGTGCCCATGGGGACAAAACCCAATGTTTACACTCATTCTCTGCACGTATCATACTCCAAATTCAGGTCTAGTGCGCGATCAACCAAGCGCAGAGGGAGTGAGGACTGGGTGATGCCTCTCATTCTTTATGGATTAAACTGTACCTGAGCTGGTTATAACCATGTTAAGAGCGTGACTCGGGCCACTCTGTTCGGTATTCGGTTGGTTTAGCACTTAGACACATAGTTCAGATTAAAATTTTCAGTATTTTCCTCATCAACCAGGCTGCATAGAAAATAAACTCCTCCAAACCTAAAAAAGGCCCATATATATTCTTCAAGCTTCAACACGGGTTAGAGGATCTTCTTTCTGTTCACCAAAATGACAGACATGACAGAGGGCTATGTCAAAAAATGCTTAATACTAGTAAGAATTACAGAAGGTTATCCAAATATTCTTTACAGACCATTCATGAAATTATGTTTCTTGACCTAGTGTAGAGTGAACTTAACATGTTTTATACCCTAAAGAGTTGTAATAAATGATGGGAGGTGAGGGGGACAAAGCCACAAAGATGGTGGAGAGTTGATTGTTGATTCAGACAGAAAACCTCCAGTAAGGGTTTACATTTTTCCATGAGAGGTGAAGTTCTGCATGGGTGCTGCAGTAAAGATCATCATATTGCTGCAGGAACCCTTTGGAAGTGATCCAGCATAGAAGTTAAAGAGACCTCTGTACTATTTTACTACTTAGGTTACTTTTAATTGGTGCAGGTTGTGTGCATTTCTGTCAATGTCACATGTCTGAATGACGGCCTTAGCTTCCATGCATTTTGAGGGGAAAGTCCAAACTTGACAACCGGAAAACAGGCTTTCTAGGGCTGGTGGTGGTCAGGCATGAATGGAAAGGACAGAGTTATGTTGCTTCACTCTTTTCTGCTTTTCTTTGCTACACTCCACATTCACCTTCCACTTTTTGCAGATTTTTATTTGAAAGCAGGAACCATTTGCCTAAAATTTCTTACTTTCAACTGTAGGAAAAGCAAGTTACCCTGAACCTTTACATGTACATGTTTTCAATAGCTACATTGTTTTATTTCTGTTGTTTTTTCCCCCCAAGTTTGGTCAGATTTGGGGTTAGAGAGTGAAAAAAAAAAAAATTAACTGTCTTTTATTGGCCACTTCATGCTCTATTTAGCAAGCCATATAGCTAACAAGCAGTTCATTTTTAGGTTTCACAAGGTCTGATGACAAATAAAGATTGCATATCATTATGCTAATATTTGGCAGGGAAAGGTATGAGCCGAGAACCGTGGGTTTGTGTTTATGCAAGTGTGTGTGTGAGAGTGTGTCAGCCAGCAGACTGTTTGGTGGATGGAGACATTTCATCAACATGCCCTCTGGAAAACAAGTCTGTTAATGTCTGCAGTCATCCAATCTTATAATATGGCCGTGTACCAAACTTATTTTTTCTATTTTTTTTCCAAAAAAACACTCAGAGATTGCATGCGATACCCTAAAGCAAGAATTGTACATAACTGCGAAAAAGAAAGGAAAATGCTTCTTAAAACATTTTCGAAAATGAAAGTCAGACATGCATTTGTACCCATGTCAGTTTACTCTGATACCACTAAATTAAATCAATTGCAAACAGTAAAAAGGAACAGAAAACATGTTGCATGAAAACTAACTATAGGTAGTGAAAGTGGAGTTAGCTTAGAAAACCAATATCATGATCTTAAAACATTTTAAAGAGGATTGACCTTCATTTTTACCAGCACTAAGCAACTTTGAGGAGGGTGGCAGGAACCCTTCCACACAAAACATCCACAAATGTGCTGCTTTACGGCATACGTCACTTCCCATGTATCTTATTTTCAACATCATCATATGACATTTTTCGCGACAAATAGATTAATCACCTCATCGCTATTCATCCATCACACAGACACTGGAAACAGAAATGTTCTTCAATCCCACTGCAGGCAACCGGGAGATCAGGATTTTATGACGCTATGTTCTGGTCCTCATGGGAAATACAGTCTTCCTTCAGGCAAAACATTACCTCTTTTGTCCACTGGACTAAAGTTTATCACATACCATGTAGGGACCATAGCAAGCAGATGTACTCTGGATAATTAAGAGAAAAGTATTTTAGCCACAACTCTATTTGCAATTTGTGTTTGAAAACTAAATGTGGAATCCAGAGCCGCAATGGAATGGTTTAAATCAAAGTATTATGTTAAACTGACCCGGTCAAAGTCAACAATTACATACTATTAAGAATCAGAGACAAGACTTTTAAGATGCTGTTTAGTCAGACTGAACTTGTTGTATTTTGCAAAGAAGAATGGGCAACAATTTCTCTAGATGTGCGAAGCTAGTAAAGTACTTCTACTTTAATTGAATTAAAAAGGGGGAATACTTTTGCATGCCGACATATAAACATAAATACGACAGTTTTGTTACTTTGTTTTGTTTATACTAAGCATCGTGTTTAATCAGAAATGCCCCCTAAAGTGTCTTCTGCAATTATTTTCCAAATGGTCAGAAATTTACGAAGTGCAAATATGCTAAATAAAATGAAAGCTAATAAAGATA
This sequence comes from Orestias chungarensis, assembly GCA_032876305.1. Taxonomy (NCBI): domain Eukaryota; kingdom Metazoa; phylum Chordata; class Actinopteri; order Cyprinodontiformes; family Cyprinodontidae; genus Orestias; species Orestias chungarensis. The sequence continues at coordinate 179,487 of JAVLVB010000598.1, forward strand.
AGCTAGAATTATGTTGTAACCAGTGTGTGCGTGGATGTGTGTGCTCACGATGGGGCTCCCAGGTAATTATAGCAGACAGCTGCCATGGCATCTTGGATCAGTTTCACATCAACAAGCTCCAAACACGGCGACGTGCACGACGACGCGTTCGCTCACACACACAGAGAAAGAAGAGGTCCCTCATCAGCATGGAGGCATTATTAGGGCACTGATGCCCAGATTTGTGTCATTTTATCCGGAGTCTCACATAAGCCTGGGCAAATTGTGTCTGCATCCACAGTGGCATGTACAGAGATAAGAAGCACCTGCCACGGAGCCAAGCAAAAGGAGGAATGGGGGGTGGGAGAAGGGGTTGGGGGCTGATTCCAAGGCGAAGTGGTACTTTTGTCTCATACTGGAGATTGCCATAGTGGTCAGCCTCACCTGGCCAGTTCTGATTCATCATCTGGGTTCAATCACTGCGACACCCCGATCTGTCCGACCCTTCCCTCAGTCTTCTCTCTCTCCAGCCTATATCTCTCTCTCTCCTAGACTTGAGCTCGCCAGGCATGCTGTGGTATCATGCCTGCATGCATCATGGACCTGCTAACAAATTACATAGAGTAGCCACTCTGCTTCCCCTCTCACTCAGCTGTCAAGTGGAGCCACTGAAGCATTTTCCCCCCTCTCCACGTCCAACCCTTCCATCCGTTCCCTCATCTCTCCATCCTGCGCTCTCCCTGCCTCATGCATCTCTCTGGTTGCTGTGCTTTTAGCCACATTAAAGCAGCAGAGGCAATCTCACTCACCTTATACCCATGCCGTTACCTTGTTTGTCAATTTTTGCAGATAGGATCATCGATGGAATTTAAAAAGAAAGCTTTTTTTTAGCCACTAAGATTAAAGCTGCGATCAAACCTTGTTTTTAGATGATAGTCTCTAAGAAGTGTCTTTTATTTAGTTTCTAAACCAGCATTATTTCATTAAAAAATAATTTTTTCACAAAGCAAACATTGATTTCAACATGTATAAATATATACGACTTTTTAATAGGACAAGATAATCATAGTTACTTCCGTGCAGAAATAGGAACCATTTTATAATAATTTTAATCTCTCTTGGTTTAAAACAAACTCGTACCGACCAGAAAAAAGGTTTTGTACCATTCAGTTCGAACTTTAAAGATGTTCTTTTTAAACATGACATGCTGTCTTGGTTTGAGATTCAACTTTTTAAGCAAAACAGGAAATAGATTTTGCATGCGGTGTTGGTTGTGAAAGATTTAAGAACGCCTTCATCATCGTCTTATAATTTCGATGGTGGTACTCTCAGACCCTGGTAGACTAAAGGGGAGACTACGAAGACAGGATTGATTACTAAACCCTTTGAGAATATTATAATTTAGTATTTAGCTGCAAACCTGGTGTCTGTCAGCACATTTGTGTCTTTTTTTAATTTTTTTATTAGAAACAAAAAGATAGCGATATATTGGCATTGGCCAGAAAAAAGGCTGATTGGTTCAATCCTAGTTTGGTAATGACGGACAGACTCCAATTAATCATCTGTAGCTCAGTGTAAAATACTAAAGGCCCTACAGAACATACTATACTGTATGTGAATCCGTTCTTGCTCCCAAAGCGACAACAATGAAATCACATCAAGCACTTTTGGTCTTGCTATTTCGCTTTGACACAAAATTACAGTTAGGACCTATTATGAGATTGGTCAGACTTTCGTAGTGGACCTGAATTTGGATTATTTTCCATCTACTGATTTAGCGTGAATCGTTCTAATAATGACAACACAAAAAGGCTGCAAATTAAATGCTTTAGTTGCATTAGACCCACCTTAGAATCAAACAGGTATTAAAAAAATCTAGTATACATTTTTAAAATCTAATCTAATTTTATATAAGCCTTACGATTTACAACCATAGCTATAGAATCTCTCAATTTACGCAGAGCTTTGTAGTAAAACCAAAGTGTTTCATTTTGAATTGCTACTGATTATCTGTAATTATAAGATGAAGCAGGTTAGAGTGTAGCTCAGCTGATTAGCTGCTCTGGTGTTAGTCCTCTCGCCGAAAGCTGCATTTAACCCGACAGCAAAACACAAGCGCTAAACGCTCGGCCCGCCTGTCCTCGTGGCAGCAGAGGAGTCAGACGCTGATTAATGGGGTTACACGGAAACCTCGACCTATGAAAGTAGTTTCCTGTTTTACTAATCTAACAACATACTCATTTCCATTTTCCTGGCAGTCCTAATGCCCGATCGTCTCTTTTCACAGAGTCTATTTTGTTTTTATTTACAGCCCACTGTGGATTTCACTAAAGAGCTTTATTGGCTTAAGCATGTAACAATCCAACCATTCCTATACAACAGCTTCTAACCAACATGAGTGAATTGAACATAGTGATTTTGGTGTGTTTTGTAGATGGCTTCTAGTTAAGGTAAAGGGACAGAAGCAGGACTCATATCAGGAAAGCTTCCTTAGTCCATCAAGTCCATCACCAGTCTATCACAGAGGAGCGCAGAGATAAACCATGATGCAAATACAGTCATAGCTAAGATAAATTAGCCGATTGCATGTTTTTTTAATCATCAATTGGGAGACGGCTCAGGTGTTTCTGGAGACTTTTCTGTTGAACCAATCTGTCAGGAGTTTCAATAAATTCAAACTCTGTTCTCACGTCCCAATTGTTGTTAAATCTTAATCACCATTTTCAAAAGCCTTGCACAAGAACCTTAAAAATAGACACTAGTTAGTTAACAGAAAAAACTAACCATAAAGCTTAAAAAATAAGGTCTCATCATTCCATTTCGACTTCTGTTCACTGTGAATTGGGATTTGCTACCTCTGTAGCGTGTGAGGAATGCATAAGCGTGTTATCTAAAGTGTGATCACTTATAGTTTTTTAGTTCTAAGGGACATAGGCTCTGCTACAGCATCTAAATACATACTGAGGGCTTCTGCAGGATCCCACAGGAGCTGTTAGGGGGGCTTGTTGCTGTGAGCCCAAAGGAGGTGTGGTAGGAGGGAAACTGTTGCTGTTTTTTTTTTTTTATCACTACTCAAAATCCATCTATAGTTCCTGCATCATGTGACATATGTGAATCCTCCTGTTTGTTGTTGAAATATTGCATTTGATCAAGAATGCAGTTCAAATCCATTGGCTCGGTAAAGAAACCTATACATAGATATGGGTATTACTCTTACAATTGTCCTGATCTAAAAAATTACAATTTAGAAATAATAACTACCAAATCACACAAGATACAAGCAAAAAACAAGCTGCTATAATTAGTTGTCTAAATATTATTCATAATCATCCTTAAGATTGGTATGTGCTGTGTCCCTATTGAAATTAATGAGTGTCAAGTTATCTCTTTGGCATGAAGTAAGAACACATCCGGTGTTTCCAATCGAATTAATTTAGAAATTAGGAGTTGATACAGATTATTTTGTCAATGAGGGTGACTACCTGTTAAGGAGATATTTTAGCATTATTCCTGGTCTGGACCTTCATCTATGTGAACACAATGGGAACAAATACAAAGACTGCAATCACTGTATGGTGTGTTTAATTCTTCGAGCCATTTGCACGTAGAAAAACATTCAAACACTCATCCTATCATGAAAACTGCAATTGTCTTCCTCTACAAAAGTCTGCAATGTGACTGGGGCTGCAAACTACAACAACCCCCATCGTGTCTTAAGTTGGATGGTGACAGATACAGAATCTCTCAAACTGCCCGGTGTTCCCTGTTGTCTCGCGATGGCCCAGGCTGTTTTTCGCTGAGATGCAGCTGCAGGTAGTAATTACTGATTAGGCTGTGGAAAGTGCGGACAAATGCACAGTATAATCAGAAGCTCTGCCAACAGTAGGAGTCTTCCACAATGGCTGGTAATTAACAAGATAATTGGGGAGAGATAGCTAAGATTTCTGGAGTTCCTCCTTATTTGCATGTCATTTTGAGCTGAGTTCTTTATGACTTTTCCTGTGCCAAGGTTGACGCTCTAATAGCACGGTGTCCTATGGCGCGACTTGCCCGTGTCGCCGTTCCAAACGGGCCACGTGCAGAGAAGCGGAGCGGCGTGTGCTTGCTTGTACCTGTACTCTCCCATTATCTGATGTTTGTTTTTTGTGGACTCGTTTTGCTATTTAACGGTTGCTCTTCACATTTACGTTTCCCTGTGTAATCACAAATAAAAAAATAAATAAAAGGTTTTTAAACCCGGACTCTTTGCCGTCAGACAGCCTCAGCGGTCCGCTTGTGCATGTAAATCCTTCTTTTAACCTCTGAGGTTGTTTCTCCACATGTATTCATTAGTCTTATTCGTACAATAAGTTCAGTAATGAGTGCTGGGGCTGCATCCTTTCAAATGTTTCCCAGTACATCATACACCCAGACTAAAAGATTTTTATCACTCCTTTTCCAATTATATTTCTCCAGATTAAGGTGTTGCTGTGGCACTTGTTTCCTTGACAACGGTGTCATTATGTTACCCTTTTCCAAGTACCTTTAATATAAGCGAATATAAAAACTCTTCATGCGCAACCCCCCCTCAAGCTCGCATCATGAGGCTATTTTACGAGTGGCTTAAATGGGCAGCATGCAAGAGACTTCATTTGATTTCCGCTTGCTCGTCCTCATGTAGCCAGACCCTAGCAAAGTTGTGAGGTCAAAGGGGTTAAAATAGGATTAAAATATACATGACAGCATTGCTAAACCTTTAACCTAAAACATCAGAACATGTGGTGTAAGTTTGTTCTCAGTCCCTTTGTGCAATTATAGCTGTTAACCTTTGTAATCCTCTATCTATACCAGCTTTAAACATCTAAAAAAAATAGCTCAAACTCCGTCAGATTACATGAAGAGCTTCAATGAATTTTAATTTTGCAATTTTGTGACACATTGTTAATTCACTATAGGTCTGATTGATTAAAAAAATTTGCTCCTGGCTGTTGAATTTTATTTAACTGAAGGTTTATGAAACAGCAAAGTCAATTATAGCTTTAAATTTTATTTGAAAATATAGATTTAGGTGAAGCTAGATGCGCTAGTGTGCCCACCACTGCATCTTCCTATTAGGTATGATCTGCTCTGAAATTTGTTACCATAGCATAATCCTGCCAGCACCATGTTTTCCTTTAGATATGCTGTTTTGAGGGGGATTGGCAAAATTCATTTCTTTTTCAAAAGTAGCATTTTGCATGTCAGCTAATAAATTTGAAATCTGCGTCATCTGACCAGATTATCTTCTTTTGCATCCGGCTAACTATAAAACTGGAATTCTTGTGGCTTTTTATAACGTTAACTTTCCTTGTGCCATGCTTCCTTAAAGGCCAGATTACAGAAGGGGAAAAACATAGATGATCGGTTGAAGGATTTCCTAAGTACCAGGGATGACTTCTTTCAGTCACTTCACTAATTTCCTGCTGACCTGCTGTGTGTTCTGTGTTCTTCATGCCAACCGACCTCTGAACCGTTCACAAGCAGCTGCTCCACTTCACTGAGATCAAATCATGCAAACCCAGCCTCTGTTTACTGGGTTATCTGGATAAAGCTTTCAAACTTCGAGGTTTGTTAATAATGTAAAATGTAGGGATGTTTTAGTCAAAATTGAATCTTGAGCAGCTGGGGGAAAAGCATGTCAAACCAAATGACAGAAAATGAACTGTATATTTGACAGATGATTTTTTTTCGTGTAATTAATTCGGTTTGCCGTTTGTTTTTCTCCACCTTTTATGGCACATGAGAGGCGGCTGTTTTTGGATAGTTACCCCTCCACCCCCCACCCCATCTCAAGGGCAATGAAGAGTGCCGCTCTCCTGCGCGGTTCATAGCAGAGTAGTTATGTTCTCCGTACTTAACATCACCTGTTTTGCATTTCAAGGCGGAAGACAGATTGTGCCGTTGTTAGTATTTTTTATGTGCTATAAGTGATACTTAATTACCTAAAAGTTCTAATTTGTCTCTTTTTTTCTCTCTTTCACATGTATTCTCTGTTGTTTCGTGTGTTCAGGTAAGACTTATTCATGTTTCTTCTCTGTTTGACCAAATCCTACGATATAGACATCAAGTGCATAAATAAAACAAATCAGTGCATGAATTTGTAAAAATGTTGAAAGGGATGCTGTGCTTGTTGAGGGATTATATGTATGGACTAAATGACTACAGACCTGTTGCCCTGACCTCTGTCGTCATGAAGTCCTTTGAAAGACTGGTTCTCAACCACATTAAGGAAATCACGGACCCCCCAGCTAGACCCTCTGCAATTTGCCTATCAGGCCAACCGTTCGATGGATGATGCAGTAAACATGGGTCTCCACTTCCTCCTCCAACACCTTGAACACCCAGGAACTTATGCAAGAATTCTGTTCCTGGATTTCAGCTCAGCCTTCAACACAATTATTCCAGGACAATTACACAGCAAACTGACTGAACTCTGAGTACCAGCCTCCACCTGCCAGTGGATAACTGACTTTCTTACTGGCAGAAAACAGCAGGTGAGGCTGGGAAGGTGTACTTCAGTGACCCGAACCATCAGCACGGGCGCCCCACAGGGTTGTGTACTCTCCCCACTGCTCTTCTCCCTGTACACAAATGACTGTACCTCCATGGACTCCTCTGTTAAAATCCTGAAGTTTGCAGATGACACAACAGTCATTGGTCTCATCAAGGACAGTGATGAGTCTGCTTACAGACGGGTGGTTGATCAGGTTGTCCTCTGGACCAGTCAGAACAATCTGGAGCTGAACACAGCAAAAACAGTGGAGATGACGGTGGACTTCAGGATGAGCCCCCCAACCCTGCCAGCATTCAGCATCCTAGACAGGACTGTGATGGCTGTGGAGTCCTACAAATTCCTGGGCACAACGATCTCCAAGGACCTGAAGTGGGACAGCAACATCAACTACATCATCAAGAGGGCTCAACAGAGGATGTACTTTCTGTACCAGCTGAGGAAGTTCAACCTAGCCCAAGAGCTGATGGTGCAGTTCTACACAGCCATCATAGAGTCAATCATCACCACATCCATCACAGTGTGGGGCAGTGCTATCACAAAACACGACACCAAGAGACTGCAGCGCATTATAAAGTCTGCAGAGAGGACCATCGGTGTTAAGCTGCCTGCACTGCTGGACCTGCATGCCTCCAGAACCAGGAAGCTTGCAAAGAAAATCATCTCCGACCCGTCTCACCCTGCCCGTCACCTGTTTCGGTACCTTTCATCAGGCCGACGCTTCAGCCACATGAAGACCCATACGACCAGGCTACAGAGAAGCTTTTTTCCAACTTCCATTATTCTCATAAAAAATTGAACAATTTATTTATATATTTTTATAAATTCTATAGTTTTTATACTGCACAAAACTGCACTTTTTTTACAATACAAATTACACATGCTAAATGTTACAAATGTTTCTTTACTGTATTTTTCACTGCAAGCATCTGTGTAACCAAAAACAAATTACTTGTATGTGTGAGCATACTTGGCCAATAAAGCCTGATTCTGATTCTGATGCACATTTAGCTTTTGGTCCCTGAGTCACCCAATGTCGAGTCATCCTCTCAGTTATCGGCGCTTGTTACCGAGTCCCTATTTTCCCACTTTGCTATACAAGTTTGTTCCAAAAGACAGTAAAAAAAGAGTCAAAGTTCGTGCCAAGTGAAGCAACTGAGGCCGCAACACATACCATGAGCTATGAACAAACTGAGCCTTTTGACAATTAAAGGCAGGAACAGCACAACAGCGATTGTTCAGGGCCCATTGTAATTCGGTTTTGTCAAAGCGCACGCCTGTAGGTGATAGCTCTGCTGCTTTTGATTGCTCGCTTTCACTCAGTTTTTTTTCCTGGCGGCAGAGCAGTAATTACCGCGGTTACAGCAGGCGGAGCCGAGGAACGTAGCCCGAGGAAGAGAAAGGCCACTGTGCGGCGATGGCCTCCCAAAATTAATGGAGAATTGGAAATGAATCAATAGCTAATGAAAATGTGTGTTCACTCCATTACCGCGTTTATGATGGTTGTGGCTTCGGGCGGGGTGCTTTGTCACCTGACTGCGAAAAGCGTGGCTCAACTTGCATGTGTCTCGCTCTCTCATCATATCCATCTCTTCTCATTTCTTTTGGATGCTTTCTGCATCGCTGAGTCTTTTTGTTTTTTCTTCCCTCCCATTTTCTTGTTTCAGTGTCTTTGTTTCATTCCAGCAACCAAATTAAATGAGATTTGAAAAAAAAAAGGTTCATTTCATTTGTTGAGGGAACAAATGATGACTTGGCGGAGAGATGGCACGTTTCTCCGCCCCAAATTATTTCTTATTGTGCAATAACAGTAACTGACTGTGATCGTTAATTTTCAGCCGAGTTGAAAAAAGTTTTTTTTTTTTTCATGAACCATTTGTTTCATTAGCTAAACTCTCAGCAAGACAAGGGACATTTATTTATATGGTGCAATGGAAAAACTGGTAACATAAATCACCATGTTTGGTCACGACACATATATAGAGCATATATAAATATATATATATATATATATATATATATATATTTATATATGCAAAAAAAAGTTGCAATACGTTATGCCCAGAAGCACTCAGATTTCTTATTAGATAACATTTTGAAGCACATTATTGGGTCGCTCTTTCGAGAAGCTTTTTAAATATGAGAAAAACAAAATGTTTATCTAGAGTAGGAGGTGGAGATTTGCTGCAAATGAAATATGTTTGTTTTGGTCTAAAACCTTTTCGCTGAAGGGAGCTCATCGGTTCATTTTTACATGGCGGATATAAAGTCTCTTCTTGCCTCAAATTCAGCTCAGGCATTTTTTTTCCCACTTTTCTGTACCTTTTGAGTTTCGCTTTGTTCTGTTTTTCCTCTTCCTCCCGCATTGACGTCTGAGTTTCTCCCTACAGGGGGCTCTGAAACTTTTTGAACATTTATTTTTTGTTAAGCTAAAGATCCTGTCTCAGAAATCCAACGTTATCCTACCTCAGAGCAAGTCAGATCACATTAGGATGTTACTTAGAATGTATCTTGGATTTTTATAATTTTTTTCTTGCATTGTTTTTGGCCGAAACAACGCTGATATTTCAGCTTGAAAGCCTGCAACCTTGGTAGCGATGTGGAAAACTCCTTTATTTCTGGAACATTGGAAAAAGTCTAATATAGACCTGAGAAGAAGTTTCTGATGTAACATGTCACCAAACACAATCTAGTTAATATCTGCTCTGCAACTGCTGTCTGAGGGGCTGTCAGTGCGGCTTTCACTGTAACACTTGTGAGGTTTTAACAGTCATCTTGCGGCACTGGAAGCATATATACTATACTATTACTTTTGACATTTTAACAGTTTTAAGGGAATAGTCTGTGAAAGAGACATGACATACCTCGGTTCGTTGGACAATGAGACTGTCTAGATAGAGGAAAGGATTCTTGGTTGGAGGGAGGAACCTTTTGTGTCACTTATCCAGGTTTTGCAAAGACCCAGAGTTCATTGCACATTAGCTGAATGATCCCCCGGGATTCACAGGTCGTTTCTCTTTCCTGACATGATACATGCTGCACTGCTCTGGGGTGCCTGACAGTGCGTGACATTGTCACTGTATATATGTGTGTTTGTGTTGCGAAGGGGATCAAACCTCCAGCCTTCAGCACCTCCTGCAGACTGGCAACCCCTCGGGGCCCCTTTTCAACTTAGCCACCTCTTTTTGTTGCGGCTCCGTGGGAAGCTGTGGATACACACTAACTGCATCCTCACCAGGCTTCCCTGGTCTCCCAAGGTAGCTTCTCTGTAAACTTAGCAAAATATCCTGTTACCCTGCAGCTTTGAAGATTATACCTCTCTGTAGCATAACACTGACTCATTACGTTCTCCTGTCTTACAGTTGTTTGTGTGTATGGGAGTTGAAAAGGCTGTTAAATTATGTTTGGTTGCAGAGCGCTGTTTATCTTTTATTTCATTTCTTTAACACTTTTTTTTTTATATTTAGTAATCTTGATTGGACTGATGTAACACACTGAGCACACATGCATTTCGATATAACACAAAAATCATCTTCCTCTGCATCTGAGACTGTATGTACTGTTTGACAACACACTACGCTAGCCCAACAAACCATCGAAGGTTTCAAAATATTCACTTGCATGATTGTAACACTTACTGTTACGGAAATTGTGTGAATACTACGAAAATCCAACGCAGTTCTCTTGACAATAGAATTCAACAATGTCAAACTACATTTATGCAGATGCTCTGTCTTCACTGATGAGGGTTCATTTTACTCAGCAAGTCAACTGAATCAAATGACAGCGATCTAACCTAAAGACAATTTGACCACTTAATTAATGTCACTACTAAAACATTGCATTTTCATTTATTCTTCACTACCTTCCTCATTTTAATGCTGTCTAGCTCCACCTGGTGAACTGAATCTCAACTGAATATTTATACCGACACAAACATTGCCAGCCTCATTGAAAACCCGTGCTTTTTGATAAGGAACAAATGGGCATTTGCCCAGGGCAGCATAAGCAAGAGGGCACACATATACTACATACACTATTGTCACTTACCTGTCATGGGAGGAACAAGTTATCAAGAAATGAAGCCCCTTTTTTATTGTCAACAAAAGGCGACTATGTAAAGGGCTTTGTGTTGGCAGGCAAGTCACTGAGAAATTCTCATACCAATTTCTGTCATAAAAAGCTTTGAGATTGAGCAGATTCTAAGTTTCGACTCCCACCGAAGTCACTAGTCACAAGCATTTGACTGTAAATACTATTAAGAACTTTTCTGATTTTTAGTGGTACTTGTAAATTCTCCGTGGAGATCTCTAGATATAATATTTGGAATCTGCTGTAGATTAACAATATTATGGATTTATAGATGTTTGAATGGACTGATTTACTGATGGATAAATGGATGGATGAATAGGTGGGCATACTTAAAATAGTGAATGTAAATAAATGTTTCTTTAAATATTTTCACAACGCAAAAATAAAGCCTGAAATGCAAAGTTTTTTCAAATAGTACATCTGGAAAATATTAAGGGTCCTCCAAGGTCATTTCTCGACCTTGTAGGACCCTTGCTTTCACACAACGTCTTTAGTTTTGCATTTGAGCTTCAGCTCTCAGGTCAGAAAGTTTGTGCAGGAGGTGGTATCATGCCACAGAAAGCTGCAATCATCCTTAGTGGCAGATTAGTCACTGGACCAGTGAGCCTATGAATACCTTTCCCCAGCCAAGCAGGCGGCCTTCCATACCAAGTGCAACATATTAATCCAGTCTGTTAACAAATAATTAGCCTGGCTAACAGAGCTCTGCCAGAGGCTAACGCTTGGTTCAGTTTTTTAGACATACTGAGGGGACAGACGACAGGGAATGGAGGGCGGATCAAATGAGGCAAGCAACAGAGAGGTGAGAAGGCACAAGCGTAACAAACAGCCCATCTTAGAGACCTTGAATGGCTGATAAGGTGTTGTCAGCAATTTTATGCTGTTTCCCATGAATTTGAACCCAGCTTGCTGTCAATCAAGCAGAAGGGTAGGTGAGCAGCTCATAATGTGTTTGGAATGAGACTGAAACACTTTGCATCAATTACTTCGGCGAAAAATATTACAACTGCCTAATGACTGTTTCCCAGCGGTACTGTGTTTAAAAACCCCTTGATGTACTTGTCTATATGTGGAATCTTGCTGCCGCTGCTCTGCAACTAGTTGATGGAGAAACTTAAAGATTAACCTTTGAATAAACAACATCCAAATTTTTATTATACAATGACTTACCATTCTTCCAACAAGATGAAAAGAGGAATTTTATGTCATACTTCCATCGAACTGCTCCTTTTTTCTTTTTCTTCCTCCTCTGGTGACTTCAGATAAAAAGGACAAAAAAATAAATGAAGAAAACAAGTAAAAAAAAAAAGAGAGAGTTTTAAGTTGCTAAAATCTGTTATTAAACCATTAAACCAATGCAATAAAAATTCAAATATTCAAATTGCAATTACAATATTGTAATATATGTATGATATCGTTATGCCCATCTTCAATATGAACCATTATCATTTACATTGTGTCACACCACTTATGCTTCCTATGGACAGTTCAGAGCAAGTGTACCAGAAACTCGTATACACACTGTAACAGCCAAGGAAAGTGTGGTGCCACCAAAAAACCGGCATGTTCCTGGATTGATCCTATTGCCATTCGCCCAGGGCGGCATTAGAAAGGGAGCACACAGCTACCAGATACTCACTGTAACTCATCTGTCAGGTGATGAACAAGTTGTCCATGCACTACGCAAAGGGCATTTTCTGTGAAATTAACCCGTAAAAAAAAAAAAGATCTGCTAAAACATCACTATTTCCTTTGTTTGAGCTCTCTCAGTTTATTTAGCAGTCAGTGATTTATTTGTTTGTTTCCTGCCTTGCCTTTAGTCCAGGGGCAGCCATGCACCCTAATTGACCCGCTGACATACGTTCAGTAGTAATGATTACCTTAAGGGATTCCCCCTCCGCTTGTCTCAATGACGGATGCGCGCGACAACGAATCAATAACCAGCCTTCAAGTCGGCTCCCCGGTGACTGTTTTCATCTGAAATTTCCTCCTGTTGTTTTGGATGAACGCTTCCGGCTCACCGCTTAAGGCCACTCTTTCCTCCACCTCTGACTGTTTGCTGCTTTGCCCTTGCAACAAAACATCAGACACGACAGCAGCTCCCTTGAAGTTTTTTTCACTTTATTGAATTTATCTAAAGAATCCGGCTAAATGCTGCATTGAAGAGAAGAAAAAAAAAAAAAAAAGCCTTTCATTACCATTCATGCCTTGGGTTTTCTCATCATGGAGCAATATTCCTCTTTTAATCACTTCAGCTCAATAGTAATAGTGTTTGAATACATTTTTATTGTTTCCAAAGGCAGTTTGAGTTCATTTGTCGAAACTGCTGTTGAATTTCATTACTCTAAACCTCTTTAGCAAAGACTGAAAGCAAAACCAAATGTGCACCTATTGTCTTTCTCACAAGCGTGAAAATCTTATTATTGTGAATATATAAACAATAATGCAGAGCAGTAGAATCCCAGTTCAAGTGAACAGAAAAAGATTGACAGCAGAAGTCTAGTAATCCTCTCGGTGGAACTGCGGTTCAAGCGTTTTGAGCAATTAGTTTGCCGCTGGTCAATAGATTGGTAATTTCTTCAGGGTTAAGGCGGGGTGGTTAACAGGCGTCTCCTAAATCCCGTTGTCTTCATTAAGCCTTATTCTCGGCTAATGAGGTTTATTAGATTACAACTCTACCTCACACGTTTAAAAACCTTAAAGCGGCAGGGCTCTGCTGGTAATGTATTTTAGTTTAGTTTTTTATTTTCACAGTACTCCAGGAATGAGTGAAAGTTGGCCAAATGTGAAGCGCTAAGCAGGAATAAGTCATTGGACATGCCGAATCAGGCCTGAAGGTGCCGGAGCACTCAAAGAGGCGCGTAATGCTGTCGGGAGGGCTTCTAAATGGAAGTGACGTGACAGCGCTAATGAGACGGCCTCGCATTACGCGCGACTCCCGCCCGGGGAGCACATTACAGCTGACTTAATGAGAGGAGATATGGTACACAGAAGCTTTTGTAGCTGAGGGATGAGAACAGCGACCGCAACGCTGAGGAACAAGCTACAACCGCAAGTCAGCGGTTAGTTAAAGTGGCTGACAGGAAGTGCCGCGGATAAATGGTCAGGGCTGTCGACATGTCTGAGGAGCTGTGGCTCGGGATGTTAGGCTACAATAAAATCTACTATTGTATCAAGATGTTTCTCATATGCGCTGACAAAGTAATTACATCCTATTAGTAAAAGATTTAATAGAATCAAGAACCAGTTTATTTATAACAATTTACAACAGATGTCGTCTCAAGGCACTTTACAAGAAAATCATTTAAAATCAAAGATACATCATAAACAAATCAGTTTGAAAAGGTTTCCAATCTAAGGAACTCAAGCATATTCATTGAGTCATTGGCTTGCAACTGACTTTACAGCAATCCCTCATACTGAGCACGTACCGACAGTGGAGAGAAAAAACTCCCCTTTAACAGGAAGAAACCTCCAGCAGAACCAGGCTCAGTAAAAGCAGCCGTCTGCCACGACCAACTGGAGGTTTGAAGAGACAGAAAGCTAAATTAGAAGCACAGGATACTGAAATAATAGAGTTTGTAGCAGCAGTTGCAGAGCGTCACTGGCAGCATCTCAGCCCATGTTCTCCTCCAAGAAGCTGTCTCAGCTAACAGAACGCCAGCCCAGGTGTGGCTACTATGGAGAGAAGAACACTAAGTGAAAACAAAAGGTTAACAAGGTTGAAATAATGGCAACTAAAGCAGATTGGACAAAGGAAGAAAGTAGCAGAGAGAGAAGTGGTCAGATTGTCCTCCAGCAGTCTAAGCTTATAGCAGCATAACTATAGAATAACTTAAAAATAATAATTAATAACCCTGTAGAGTCAGACATGAAGTAGGTAGAGCAAAGGAAAACCGTCTATCTAGACTGAGTTCTTCCCCCAACCGGATTAGGCTGTCTTCTCTGCTTCTTCCTAACTATAAACTTTATCAAACAGGAAGGTTTTAAGCCTAGATCTGAAACTAGACAGGGTGTCTGCCTCACGGACTAAAGCTGGAAGCTGGTTCCATAGGAGAGGAGCCTGATAACTAAAAGATCTGCCTCCCATTCTGCTTTTAGAGATTCTAGGAACCACAAGTAAACCAGAAACTAAAATTGGGGAGATATGATCTCTCTTTTTAAGTTTCATCAGAACTCTTGCTGCAGCGTTTGGACCAACTAAAGACTTTTAATTGCATTTTGTGAACTTCCTACTAATAAAGAGTTACAATAGTCCAGCCTTGAAGTAACAAATGCATGGACTAAATAATAGCAATAATATTAAAAGATCATGAAGCTTTTGCCCCCATTTTTCCTCCAACTTTTTCTTGCCTGACACATTTTGTCTCACAGAGTAAAAACTTTTCTTAAACTTTTAGAATATTTTTGAAAATTTCTTAACCTTTCTTAAATATCACCTCATTCTGTGTTCACATTACCATTAATGAACCCTCAGTATACCTGCAACCGAGCAATTATCATATTTCTACTTTAGTCGGTTTAATATTTTCAGAGGTTAGAAGACTTTCAGTCCATCATCGTAAGCTTCAACCTGGTCAAAGTTAATAATGATTTTAATTTAAATATATTAGAAGTTTTATTTGAAACGAAACCTTCCATTCATCTTACTATAAATGGCAAAGTCCATCCCACCAGGGGAAATATTGGCAAGCAGTATTTAATTAGCACTGATATATTATGTTGTTATAAATATTGCATCTATCCAATGTTTTGCAGTTGCAATATTGCAAATAATGAAATTTCCTCGTCAGTTCTAATTTGATAAATATAGTTGTACTTTACTCACTTGAGATTGACTAAACTAGTTGAAGAAAAATTTGTGGTAAAATTTCACAGCATTTTCAATAAAGTTCATTAAAAACAAGTGAGAGAAAAAGGGGGGAGAATAATGTGCATCCATCTCTTTAGTCAGTGCATGAATACATATTTTTGGACAGTTTAAAAACTACACCTAAAGTGTTTCAAGCAATATGCAGCCTGGGAAGCTGAAATGCCTGAAATGGAATGCTGCTTGACTCCCTATTTGCCGCCGTTTGCAAATTAGACGACGTAGTTATTTCCCTTGATTCTGAGTGGATGAACACCCGAGAGTGAACATAACAAACACTGTAAAGGTTAGCTTCTGCTTTAGTGCTAAGACGGTTTCCATTGTGCAATTTAATGCATATTGAGATTTATTTGTGTTTTACCCCCTCGAAAACTATTAGAATTGTTTCAGATTTGGTATTCACAACATTTAGCTGTTTGTGGAGGATTTTGGTCCCTAATACAAATATTTTGTCTCTACAACGGGACCTTACAGTAAGAGTCAACAGCCTTTTATGTAAGATACCTAAAAGATTTCACCATGCTTTTTAGTATTAATTTTGTGGGGGGAAAATTGTTTTGTTTCATAATATTTCAGCTTTCTCATGTCTTTCAGCACACAAAAAAATACAGTATATCACAAAACGTGAATTTTCTTTCTTGTCAGTCAGAGTAAAGTGGGATGTCAAGATGACACATGAAAATTTCTTGTGTACTACCCTAGTAAAATATATCAAGGCTCATTGATAAAATGCTGTCAGAAGGACCAGAAAAAAGTAATTATGATTGTGATGTTTTATATATATATGTATAAAGTTTTCCAAGTTTTCCCGTACTTTATTGTTTTGACTTTACTGTCACACTTTGTTTTGATCTAAATCCATCCACCGGTGCTATATCATCAAGGTTTTCAGGATTTCCCTGCTATAGTATAAGCATCCCCATTGCATGATGCTGCTCCCACCACGCTTTTTATGTTGAAATTTTGTTTAGTATTGTGTAGTGCTAGTTTTCCACCCCACACATTGTTTTTTATTTACTGTGGATCAGTTTTAGATTGAGTTGACCAGATCAATCCCCTAATAGGTCTATCACGCCTTAGCCTATGGAACTAAAAGTAGGTTTCTTCTATTAGCTTCTTTCAATAGTGGTTAAAAAGAACATACTTATGTTCACGTTGGCTGTTTGCTACTTAGAAAAGTTCCAGGAGCCATCTGAACACAAGGAACTGAATGTGTCTGCCACACTTTTCAGACCTCTTATGACTTCACAGTTTATTTGTGGTTAATGCCCAGTCCAGTGTGTACACAAGCCCCTCCGGTCAGGTCTCAGTCGACTTGTGGCTGAGTGATGGATCTCTGACAAGTATTGACTGGGAGAGAAGAGCGGAGGGGAGTAAATCGAGGGTCACTGGGAGGTCTGTGTCAGAGGGGGGAGGTTGCAATTGTCCGTCCAGCTCTCCACAAGACACAAGTCACACCTCATTAGGTGGTAGAGGAAAAGGCAGTTCTGTCTGCCGAGAAGACACCATCTTTCAGCCACAAACACACACACGCACACACTCCCGCCCCAATTAACCATATCCTGTCCCTTGAGCTGACTGGCTGCGTTATGTTGACAGCCACCTCTCCAAAAAGTTGGGGGGAGAAAGTCAAAAGAAAGCAATGGAAGGAAGGTAAGGAGAGGGAGATGAAATGATGGTAAGGTGAAAGCTGGGGGACGAGAACAGAGGAGAGAGAATACACAGAGGGGGGGACAGGGGAAGCGCATCACGCGGCACAAAATGAATCATGTCTCCCTGTCACCTGCCACACACTGTAAATGGATGGGCCTGCAGTCTCACCATCAGCGCCTTATCTATGCAACCTGGAAAAAAATGCTGGCAAAAAGGGAGAGACAGAAGCAAGAAATAAATATATATAAAAATTGAGGAGTTTCATCTGCTGCAAACTCAAGGTAATTTGTTACATTTTTTAAAGACAAATATGACAAGAGGGAATTACTCCACCACTACGGTAGCAGCCATTTGCAAATGCCATAAAACGCAGGCATAAATCTCCTGCTCGGATCCACTTAATCTCCGACTTGCGGGCTCTTGGTCGGCAGCTGTCTTCATCAAAGCTTGGGTTTACAGCAAGACTTCAGTTTAGAAAGTCTTGTAGGGAAGCGCTATGATTGGCTGGTGACTGGAGTTTCTTTTCTGATGGTAAAAAACGGCTTTGATGGGTGCGAGATGATTTTGACAGGCCTGCTACTGGGGGCGGCAAAGATGGTTTACAGGTTTACAAGGACGTCTAACTGTAGAAGAACTCAAGCAAAGTTTTCGGGAAGAGCTGCACAATCTGTGTTTTCTTAACAATAATAATGTTTTTTTTAAATTAAATATAACATAGTAGAGGCGGCAAAAATGTGTGCAGTGATCTTCCTGGTTGCCCAGCGTCGATTGTAAGCACATATAGTAGATGACGATAGCAACTGAAAATAGCAGGCCTGACGCCAAGACCGGAGTGATTTGTGCAATTAAGTAAACGCTGTAACGGATAAGAGACTTTTGATGTAAATTCAGGGAGATTTGTCACTTTATATTTAAGCAATAAAGCACAGAAAGAGGAAAAGGTTTCTGTGGTAGGTTAACAGGAGACTGAAACAGGTTGTAAAAGAGGTAATGATCACTGTATGCACTAGTGTGGTCTGATATGCACCTTTAGGAATGTATTTAAATAACATTTTTGTTTTGTTACCATAGCAGTGAAACTGATTAATCCAGAGTTATGTATTCTAAACATTGCAATCATAGTCAGAACAATGGAGGACCTCATTTTGTACCTTGTGCTAATTAAAACCAGATCTTGAATCATGTACTGTATGCAGTCATGCTGGGTTAACTGGTTTGGATGAACCGATTGCCAGTCTGTCTGCTAAGTGGTCATATTTTGGGATTTGTGATGGATGGTTAAGATATTTAGCAGCTCCTGGTGGGATAATATACTGGTATCCAAAAAAAAAATCATTTTTCTTCACCCAGGTCATCTTTAAAACGCATTCGCCTACATTTCACATTGTCAGATTACCCTGGAGAACTAGCAGTGTTTTCACCACAGTGTCCTTTTTTCTACAGTTGAACAGAAATACAAAATAAAACTTAACAAAGAACAAATCGACATTGAGGACTCTGAATCGAAGGTCTTTAGTGTTTGAATTCACTCCTTAGGCATTTTGTACCTTTTAAGGCCAATATATCTGTTTTGAGATAGTCAAGGCTTTATTTTTATTTTTTTAAGATTGCAGTATTCATAAGCCCTTAATATTTTGTAACAGCTAAAAGTATATAAATGTTAAAAAAAAACCACTTGTAATATGAAGCTTTGTTTGTAGAAAACAATAAAATAAGAGAGCCATCTTTATTCTGCTGATCTTGCCAACCCAACAGGACAATTCAATAAGAAATGCTATAAAATACAAAGTAAGTAACATAGATACAAGGTTTCCAACCTAAAGTCCTCATCCTCTTATCGTAGCCTCGCAATAACACTTTTTTGTGCTTTTACCAGACAAAACTATGCTAACTACGTCTGGATAGCACTTTCTAAGACAGACATCTCCTTGATAAAATATATGCCTGCGTTTTGGTACTGGAAGATCATAAGGCACATTATTCGCCTACTAGTTGCAGCCTCACGGAACAGCTTTTATGAAGGAACAGAAGCACTCTATTGCATAAAATGTGAATGTGACATTTGCCGAAGGAAGAAAAAACAATTTGCATGAGTAACGGTACTTTTTTTATCAATCTTTCAATGGGTGCAATTTTTGCCTCCTTGTCATTTAGGCAGGAACCCTTTTAAGCGAGGAGACACGACGTTGATAACTTCAATTATTGTTTTTTGGCTAAAGATAACTTTATATGGCATTTGATTATGTACGGATAATACTTAAAGGTGTAATTGTGCCCAAAGCCAGAACTTTCTGGGAATGTTTCCGAGAATAGGGATCATGTCTATCAAGAGAACCCTGCGACTTCTTGGTCACAGACCCGTTCTTTTTAGATGTACTACCGCCTGAACCATTAGGCGTCCGCTCAGATGTCCGTCTCCCTTACGTCTTGTACACAAACTAAATGTCTAATGTGTCTTGAATTTGAGGCATTACCAACAGCAATGAGAGATGATCACACAATGAGCGGCATTATTAGTGCCTCAGACTTTGAGTGATGAGTCCAGTCTCTGCCTTTAATTTATGCTCCGCTACTTTGTCTTGTCATTGCTGTTCAGCTCGAAGGATTTTCCTTCCAGCTCGAGGAAGGCAGGTTAGAGCGAGGGAGTTTGTGGCGGGGGTGTTGGAGGGAAGGAACTGGAAATGCGACTGTATTGCAGCTTGCGAGGGGAAGCGTGGATTTTCGACTTCCTCTCTGACCAAATCCCACCATTTCAGGAGATTAACCTCGGCATGCGATAAATGTTCGACTTCTTCTTCCCCTCCAATTTCCTTGGAGCTAGAAGCTCCAGAAGCCAGCGCGGCATGTAAGATAAAAAATGATCACCTAATTCACTCAAGCACAAAATACAATTCTGGGGAGACGACGGGGGGAAAGGCGGCAAAAGAGAGAAAAGAGAGAAAAGAGATAGAAAGGGGCGCAGAGCCTCATCCGTCGTTCGGAAAATTTCCTCCATCAATTATTATTAAATGAAGCACTTATTCAGAGGGACCTGTGCATAGCAAATAGGTCGTGGCTCTATGATTGTCTGTGGAAATTCTTCTTTTTCTCTTATCCTGTGGGATTAATCATATTCTTCGTCTCCCCCTGTGACCCTGGGTGCACCTCACAAACGCCGTTGATTGCCGAAGGTGCCCTCTACAGATTGCTGCCGGTTCTGTGCCATTTAAATTGAGTTGTTAATAAAATGTAGCGATGATTGCCTTTCAGTCGGCCACCCCCTACGACGCTGCTGTAGCAGATGGCTGCGACAGGACAAATTCGGGATTTGGGCTAACAATTAAGTTGCACTCAAATGTTAAAGTCAAAGATGAAGGGCAATTCCTTTCGTGATTGTACTTTCTGGCTCTAAATTAAAATCACCAAAAGGTGGAAAGTTAAAGAGAAAGGTTTGACATAATCCCTGCAGGTAGCTTTTTTTGTGGCTTTTCTTAACAGTTAACAAGCAGGAAGCTTGCAAAGAGAGAAGGGGGGAAGACATGTTGGAAACTGAACCCAGGTCGATAATGTTGAAAACTACAGACTCTGTATATAAGGCCCCCGCTCTGTCTTTAGACCAAACAATTACTTAGCCAATTCTATTACAAACATAAAAAGCTGCATGTACAGTTTACGTGCAGCACATAGTTTTTTCCAACCTGACAAAGTTACGTTTTTTTCTTTTCTTTCCAACTTATTATAAACATATCATGTGTGCGGAAGGTCTTTCTGTATTGGCAAGAGCGAAAATGACTTATTACCATGACAGTGTGGAAAGCAAATATGGATGATTGAGCTATTATTCTATCAGTAAGCACAAATACCTACCAGAGAGAATCAAGGATATGTGTTTAGATTCCAAAGATAAAAGTAACTGTCAGTCATGACAGGATGTTAACAAATTCCACAGAAGTAATTACAGTCATACACCCTTGTCCCTATTGGGGTTGGGTGGGTTTGCTGGCGCCTATCTCCAGCTTACAACAGGCGAGAGGTAGGGGTACACCTTGAACAGGTCACCAATCCATCGCAGGGCAACACAGAGACATACTGGACAAACAACTACTTGGGAGGAAGCCGGAGGACCCAGAGAGAACCCACACATGCACAGGGAGAACATGCAAACTCCTTGCGGAAAGACTCAAGACGGAATCGAACCCAGA
>JAVLVB010000598.1:200890-224549 GCA_032876305.1 Orestias chungarensis
ATATATATATATATATATATATATATATATATATATATATATATATATATATATATATATATATATATATATATATATATATATATGTATGTAAAACTTGAAGATCTAAATCTTTATAAATCTAACAACCACACTATATAGACACTATTGTGGATTTGCATTTAATGTAAAAGTTTATTAAGAGATCCCAGTTGTTGAATTTTTAGCTCATCATTGTTTGCAGGATGTAAAACTTGGTAGAAGTCACCTTCTATCCTTTATCCTAAATGTGTTGGAGTGGCATTTCACTTTGACGTGTCATCCCAGATCTCATGGTCAGCCAACATCTGCATCTCATTATCCATCAAAACTTTGTGTCCTTCTATCGCCTACCCTCCCATCATTTTTCTGAGCAACTCAGGACCTTCACTTTTTTTAAAAATCAATCTCAATACTTTCTAATTTTATTGAAAGGATCTTGTTATATTATGATCTCATTTTAAGTCTGTCCTATGTTTGACCATAATACTGTTTGCCTCTTACTGATTAAAGATCATATTTGGGTCTAATTATCACCTACAGGCTTTCTTTGATCCCTGCACTTAATGAACCTGTCAGGGATGTAGCCACTGTCGGTGGGCAGTGTTCAGTGGGTGGCTTATGACCATGGATACAACAGTTAGGTCAAGATAAGTTAAAATTTCCTACTAGACCAGATGCTCAAATTCCACAGGTACACCCAGACTTTCAGTGGGCAGATATGAATATTAACAGGGGGGAGGGTGCGTAAAGACATTTTGCTGGCAGAGCCTGCTTTTGTGTTGAACGTATGCCACAGCTGGAGCAGCCTGCATCCTTGTGATAAAAACAGAAACAAATTAGGCCCGCTAGACCAGACGCAAACATATTAATTAGTGAGGAATGACTGGTTAAAATGCCAGTAGGCTAGAAGGCCACTAGAACTGATTACCTCAATGTCTCCACAATGGGAATTTAATCTCACTATATGAAAGGTCTAGACATATACTGACTATATTATCAGTTGTCAAACGTAAATAACGATGGACCTATGGCAATACTTGGGGCCGATATTGATATTGGTTTGAAATCGGTGTTGATTGGATACATTGATGATAACTGATATTTACTGATGTAACTCACTCATATTCCTCTCTCCCTCTTAAAAAATATAGAAGATGGAAATAAACAGTAATGATATTTTAAGAACAATACGATATTTTATTAAAATCCGAATGATACAATACTTAGGCTAATGTAACGAACGTGACCAGTGGCAACCTCAGGAAATGTCAGTGTTTCCTCTTTTTATAACTTCATTCCATCATACCATCACATTCACAGCACATACTGGGATTTTATGTAATTTTTTTACACAGCTTAAATAAAAGGATAACTGAAAAGCATCCATTTATAATGAGCATCCCTGAGCTAATAACTCCAAATGCATCTGCAGGTCAACTTGGAAAGAGAATGTCTGTTAACATCAGTTCTACAATATTTCTACAGATTAACAAATGTATGCATGTCTGCACTTAGACTGGCCCATTTTAACCTATGGATCTGGTATGTCATAAACTAGAGGTGTGTGGCATTCAAACCACAACCAGGTATTAGGCGTTTTATTGTGAAGTTAAGGGTCGTTTTCCTCCTATAGATCAAATTTGTACCCAAGTCCTTTCTTCGAGGATCAGCTTGTATTTAAATCTAGCCTTTTACCATCACCTCGGACAAAATTCCCTGTCCCTGATAGAATTGCTATACCCACAGGATGATGCTACCATCACCATGTCCCAACTTTAGGATACTATGTTCAGTGTGGTATAGTTCTGCTGTGACCTTGGCATGTAATGGATTTGTTCCTCCAGATTAAGTAGAGTTTTGACTGCAGGTAGCTCCTCCAGAGTCAGCATCAACTTGTTGGCTGCGTTTTCAGTAAATTTTCTCTTCGCCCAGCCTGCCTGTTCCGGTGATTAGCTTTTTAAGGTTTGCAGTTGTGGCAAGTCTTAATTTTTAGATGATGGACTACCAAATAATCAAAGCTTGAGACCTAACCCCGTTTTAAAGAAATCCTCAACTCTGAAGTATCTGCTGCCTTCCTTGATGTTAACAGCACTGTTTATTCACTAATCCTCTCTAATTACACTTTAAGGCATTCAGAGAACAGTTGCTTTTATACCGGGTTTAAATTACACAATACATTTCACAACCTCATAATTATGCGCCGTTATACATTGTTCTACCAATGTATAATTATACATTGGTCTACAGTTTTGCAAGGGACCTTATGCCTTAGGATTTGCATTTGCACCCTGTTTTCTGTCAGCTTAAATAAATTTGTTTAATTTCTCCAAAAATGGAAATAAACCGTTGTTACTTATAATCAGAGTTAACACTGCCATCTGTTCTCATCTCAAGTGGGTGTTTGTGTGTTTATGAATTATACCTGCATATCAAACCTATTTTGTATTTCTTAAGGTTGACCTGGATGATTCCCCAAGTCCCAGCAGGTGTCTAGTATCTTCTGATCATTCACAGCATGGGTTGCATTACTAGAAAGTCTGTTTTAAGGCTGTGGAAAAGTTCATTAACTGATCTGAAGACTTCTTGAAGGGTAAGATCAAGAGCTGGTTGGTCTGTTTTTCTTTTTTAGGAACACAGCGGCACGATGCTTTTGCACACAGTTTTGGCAAAGAAGTGTTAGCAGGTATGATGAATAACTCTAATGATCAACAGTGTTCTCGGTCACTGCAGCTAAAAGCAGGGACGGAAAAGCAGAATGCGACATGGCAACAGCTTGGTCCCGCAGACAGAGCGATGAATGCGTAAAAGCAGCACGTGCCTTTTTTGTTAATACACCTAACAAAACTCTCGGCCACAGACGGAACGCTAAAAGCCCTTTGTGAAAAGCAAGACAAGGGCTTTCGCTGCAGCACAGGTGACTTCCTGACGCCTCCGTCGGCTTCTATCATGTTGCCGTCTGTGCCACGCTGTTCCTCAAATCCTCGAACCGAGCGAGGCTTTTCTCTCGCCACATCCCTCCTCCCCCTGTTGTTTTATTCATAGGGCTCAGGGTTCATTTGCCAAGTCTTCTGTTGTAGATTTAAGAAGACAAATAGTGCAGCAAATCCGGCAGAACAGTGTTAGACTAAATGACATTTTGCTCTGCCGCCTGGCTAATCGTAAAGAAAACAGCGGCGGATGAGTGCTTAAACCTCGTGTCTTTGGGCGGATATCATGCTCGGCATCACGGAAGGATCCTTTGATGTGCTGGGTTGTCTTCCCGAGGGCCCTCGCGGGGAACGCTTCCACGCGCACACACACGCTATCGAACGAACGCATGCACACAAGTGCACACCGTGAGTGTTAGTTAATGGTAGAGAAGGCATTAAACGACACGCTCCTCTGTGTATTAGCAACGCCGTATCGGTTGCAGAGATGCTGAGAAGGAGCCCTCTGCTGCTTTAGTGCCGCCGTGTTCGTGTCTCAGCAGGAGGATTACCTTCCGGGGGCCAACGCAGGCACATTAGGCACTCGCACATACGGCTTTGCACATGCATGTGCACACATGACCCTGCAGGGACCCTGTAGCAGGTAGCAGTTTTAGGTTTCTCCTTGTCTGAATGAGTGTGGGAAACGAAGACCCAGAACAGGAAAATCTCCAGACTTAGAGAACATCTCTTGTGTAAAGGTTTCCCATCCATCAACACATCCATTCATCAATCCATCCCTTCATTGTTTGTTAGTGTTTTTTCTTTTTTGGGGCTATTCTTTGCTACTTCCACTGTTTCTTCTGTCCTGCTCATCTGTTCACTTTCTTTTGTCCATTCTTCTTTAATAGATTAATTTCTCCTCTTCCTTTCATCTATTGTTTTTTTGCTTGCTCCTTTATTTATTATGTCCTTCTGTTCTTTCATTCTTTCTTCAGTCCTTTCTTCCTTCCAATATTTGGTTCTTCTTTTAGTTGCTTATCTTTCCTTTGTTCAATCTATTTTTATTTTGTATTTTATTTGTTCCGTTATCCTTTCCTTACTTTCATCCTTTCCCTCCTTCCTATTTTCAAAACCTTTATTTCTTTCTTCCTTGTTCTCTGCTTCTTTGAATGCCTTTCTTAACTACCATTGTATCTTTTTCTGTCTTTATTACTGTTGTCTTTTCTAATGTATTGTTACATTCCTTTTTCCCTCTTTGATTATTTTTTCCTTTCTTTCTTCCTCCTTTCCTTTCTTACCCTTTTCCTTTCTCCCGATCCTTCCTTCTGCGTCTTTGCTTTCATCATTGTTTCTCCTGCCCTTCATTTCTAACTTTTGTCCTTTCATCATTCCTTTATGTCTTCACTCTGGCATTCCATTTTTAAACCCAGTGTCTGATTTTTACAGTTTTCATGTTTAAAGTTCATTATTAACTTTTTATTTATATAGAATTGACTAATTCGACTTAGAACTCTGTAAATAAAAGTCTTGAAGTAGATTTTAGGAATCATATGGAGGACCCTTGATTCTGTGTAGCTCCAGGCTGGAGGCTTTGGTAACATATAGGGAAAGATGAAACCAGGAAGCAAACTAACAAAGGTGGAAATAAAGAAAGTGTGGGATGGCTTCCTTATCAGAGGTTCAGTCTTAAGTCTTTAGATTTAGCTCAGGGTACTGGTCCAAAAAGAAAAATAAATTGTTGTAGTCGTGGTCGGCCAATTAGTTGTTTTATATTGAGTCACATTTGAATAAATGCCATGCGCCTACTCTGCTTCATATTTAGCATTAAAAAACAGATCATGCACAACAGAAAAGGCTTGAAAATATAATCTGAAAACCTACCTGTGCCAACATTATGAGTGCTCGGAGGCACTGGCAGCTACGCTTCATCTAGTCATACTTTAAATAGATTATTATTCATTACCACAGAGTGTACAGCATTAAATGTTGAAGTGCTCTAACATATACTAGCTGTTCCTTCTTTGGGACATCAAATTACAATTTAAAACTATACTTTTGGCTTCTGATTTAGACTTTTCTTCCAGTTGCATAGAAACTTTGTCCTACCTTTTAACTTTCCATGAATATGCTTGCATAAAGCCAGTGCTTTCAGTGGAAAAAACACAAATACTGGTACTCCCGATACTATAATACTGATGTGTAGCAGAAACATTAGTAATATTTTTACCGTCTATTGATCTGTCTATTGATTCTTATCATAGTTGCTTTCTACATATAACCAAATTTATGTATGTGTGGACAATGTTACAAACTCTTGTAAAACCAAATCTACGTACATGAGCCACTTTTAGGGCATCTTGAAGCCCCTGTTATATACTTCAAACCTCATGGTGTTAATGTGGACATAAGAAATAAAATTTAGAACAAATGCAGATATAAAATAAAATATCCTTAAGCTTTTTACTGTTAAGGATTTCTTTTCTAAAATATATTTCTGTAGGGGGTCAGTGGTCTGAATAAAAGACCGATGTAACAATCTCAGTATGCATCATATGCTGGAAATCAGTCCCTGCATCCTGCTATCAAGTGAAAGTAAGCGTTGTGCACCAAACAATTGGATTTTGAGGGGTTCTTTTCTTTTGTGTTTTCAAAAAATAGTCTTCAAAGTCCGACGGGAATACCAACTGCTGGGAAAGATGCTGAAATACAACGTATGCTAGCAAAGAATGTAGGTTGAGGGTTAAAATTTTGAAGTGGTGATACTGCGTACCGTCCCTATCGGCACACATAAATCATTTAAAACACTCTAGTACCTTATTTAACAATGATCTTTCATAGCCTACCTCCAAATTTAAGGGGATTAGGGACACTTTTAGTTCTTATCTGATGTTTGAAATGTGTTTGGGTCTCTGTTTTTAATTAGCTACCGTTCATTTTCTTTAAAATTATTAGGAATAAACAATTAGGATATATCCTGTTAACTGCGGGTGGGTGGAAGGTAGGAAGCAAGGATCAAAACTGTTTTACTAATCTAAAGCTGAAAGTCAGAGCTTGCTTCGAGCATTCTGTTGGAAGGACGTACATCGTGACTTATGTGCAATGGTTGTCCTCGTGGAGAGCAAATGGAGTGATGAGCTAAATGTGGACGCAATGGACAGTGCATGTGAAGTCCATGAGCTCAAGAAAAGCCTATGTCTTTACCGTCTCTGTTTGACCCACAGTAGGCTTTTCCACTGTCCAAACCAGTTTAAATTGGACTCCCTGGCTTTGACCGTATGCCCACTTGACTTTGAGAACTGCGACTGCCCCACCAAGTAGTTTAAAACACTGTAACCCAGGAAGAAAAGTGTCGAATAATCTCAAGCTTGTTTTAGCATCAACTGCTCGGTCTTAGTGTCTATGTGTCTAATATAAAAACACTAATATCTATCAGGAAGAGCTGATTTTTCTCAAATGTTGTTATTTCTTTGTGAGAAACAGCAGCAGCAGCGTCTCTAGGACCACCTCTGCCTTTCTGACGGAAAAAACTTTCCCTCCTCTCCTGCTGTTTGTCTGTGGGAGCTCCAAACTTAGCAGCATCATGACAGTCACGCATGAAGTGTCCAATAAAGAGATACAATGCCGGGCAGGCTGACACTCCTGTCATACGCCAGCTGTTGGTGAGGCGGTGTCTTTGAATTTCCATTCACGTTTGCCTCACGCTTGTTTTGACAGCAACATCGACCGCTCGCATAAATTCTGAAGTTTCCTGGTCCCCTTCTTTCCATCTGCCAGTCCATCCAGCTAACTGAGCATCACTGTCATTTAATGAGATCAGCACATCAAAGCTCATGATAGCGTGCAGACATGTTGAGGTTTTAATTAAGCCTGAGCACTGAAAGGCAAGCCCTCACCAGCCAACGCACTGGGCTTCACAAAATAATGACACATTTACATTTAACCATCTAACCTATATCTAATTAGTCAGTGGGGTATTGTTTTTAAATGATGACAGAAAGTTCATCGAAATAACAAACAGATGTATTGCAAATTATCATGCATTCTGAGCAGCTCATTAGGCCTTCATTTGTTTTCACAATCGTCTGCCCACTTTTTGTCGGGCTCACTAATTTGAACAAGTGAGCTTGTGTGACCAGGCTGAGGGTCAGAGCTGGCAGCGGCTGAATGCCCCTCCTTGTTTCTCAGCCCGCTTTGCAACATCACCTCCAGCCAATTGAAATCAATGGGGGCAGCGGGCAACTGCGGCTCTGTGTGGAGCAGATGGCAGAAGAATGGCCCCTTCCTCTTACTGCGGCACACTCACAGTGATACAAATGGGTCAGCTCCAGTCAATGGTCACATAAAATCACAAAGCCAGGACTCCGCTTTGCTTTGGTTAGACAATTAGAGGAGATGAGGTCTTAGTATACCTATTTTACTCATATCTTCTGTTGGATGACTATGATGTTGATACTTACTAAACTATATTGGTTGGACTTTGACTGGGCCAATCTTACACATGAATTTGCCATGCTTTGATTAGTCTACTGCAGCTCTGGCCATTGGTGCCTCTGCCTGAAGGTAATCTGCCATTTCAAGTTAAATTATTTAAACAGTCTGTAACTGTTTTTTTCTTTAGATAAGATTTATGTCAATTTTGACCTGCATGGTGCTTCAACTACTTGTTATGGTTTTACCTCACAATGTTTTGCATATTGGCCTTGAAGCACACTGCAGGTCTCATTTGATCAAGGCACCTTATTTAGCACATTTTCTGTGTCCCCTACCAGACATGTGGAGTCCTTCTATTGAAACTTCTTATAATTTTTATTTTGTATATATGTTCATTGTTCTATAAAGCTGTGATTAGTGATATGCATAAGTAATAGATTCTCGTTCAGCAGATCCTCCCTGTTGATAGCATGCTCTTCCTTTGAGATTCTGTCAGTTTAGGAGGAAAGCTATGTCTTGATGGGTTTACTATTGTGCTCTTGTCCATTCATGTTCAGACAATGGCTCAAACAGCACTCAGTGAGAGTTTCAAGTTCAAAGTTTCTGAAAGTTTTTATAACCAAACCCTAATTAAAACTTTTTCATCAACTTATCCCTGAGCAGCAATGTTCCTTGGTCTTTGCGGCACTGGTTGCTGTCTAAGTTCCTAAATTACACCACTTTCTGTATTAGATGCTTAAATCTCTCTATGGTTTTCCTTCAACTTCTGTTATTGTAGTTTAGGACATAATCTCCTTATAAGGTACATTGACGTTTGTGCGTGTTCGTGTCAAACCCAAATCTCGGACAAGTAAGCGGTGAATACTGTCAGCAGTGTGAGTAAGTGACCTTTAATCGGTCTTGTTTTAATGAATCATTAGGGAAATGTAATTGTACTTAGGAACTGACGAGTGATCTCCCTTGTGTGTGGGTGTGGAAGGTGTGCAGGCAGGCTGAGGAGACAATTAGCCGAGCATAATGTCTACAGAAGAGGAAAGGGAGCTCATCAAATATATCCAATGCTCGGTGCTGACGACGATGCTTGTTGTTCCTTCAAGCATTTACTCTCAAATGATGATCACCTCCCAGCTCTGTGTACGTTAGAAAGTAAACAACTCTGACAAATATGTGCTCATCTACTGTACTCACTGTGGATGGGGTTGTTGGTTTTACTGTCTTTTACTCTTTACCTGAAAACAGGACCATGAAGCTGTGTGTACCTCACATTTAACCCAAACAGGGTTGTCTAGGCATCCGTTGTGATTTGATTCTTGATTTCTGAATTCAGTGCATACAATTAAGGAGTTTAAACTTAAATTTTTCAAAGTGTTTTAGGCATATTGATCTCAATTACCGTAGCATTTGCAGTACTCGGTAGTCTTTCGGCTTTGACTTCCTAAGCCTTTGTAATGGCTCTGATTATGAAGTGTCTCTCTGGTAAATCAAGCAGTTGATATAACAGACCTGCGTTCAAATATGGATAAAAGTCACTTTGCAAGTTGTAGCTAAGCCTTGTGTGTTGCGCAGTTATCAATGACCTCTTAGGATAGTTTTGGCTGTGTAGTTGACTGCGTTTCTATAAGGTTTACCCGCACCGAAAGAACCTATTTGTTCTAAAGGACATAAATGCATACATGTATTAGTCCAGATTTGCTTAAAAAATGTATCTGAAGACTTTACTAAATCAAGACTGCGTCCGGCATCCGAGAAGGTAGATCATATTGCTTTAACAGTGTAACCTGTTATTATTGTCTTTAAGCAATTGGTTTACTTGTGTGGATGTGGGTGAGTTGCAATGGAGTGTGAGTATATTTGCCTTGTTAAAACACACAGTTGTGTACAAAAGTCGATCAATTTAGTGCTGGTAGTACTACAATGTTCCACCGTAAATTAGTCAAAGCAGCAAGACCATTAACAAAAAACAACAACAAAGAACAGCCAATAGCATAATTTTACCACCACCATGATTAGGAGCTTGAACAAGACCCTTTGACTCAAACATACATATTTTAATTGCATCACAGATCATTTATCCAGAGGGCTAATCCCCAGGGTCAGCTAAAAATCTGCGTATATCAGTAAATTTTTATGTTTCGACTGTTTCTTTCCGTTGATTCAAGTTCATACTAGGACTGAGCCCCTGAGGTTCCTGTGGTGTTCCTAAACAGTGCTAATCGATTCGCTTTGATTCTCATTTACGGATAACATTTGAATGTCTGCATAAATGTTGTATTGAGAAGGAGAGCTCTGGCTTATGCATGTGTGCTGCTGATTTATGGCTCTTCTACTAAGACTGGGACTTAATAACTTGACATGCGTGTTAGTGTCAGCCACACCGTTGCTGGATGGATGGCTGCCAGAATGGCTCTAACACACTTTTACCCTCATGTGTTCCACTCTGCTCTAATGCATGTTAGTGAGTCGCCCAAATCAGATTCTCCACAAAATTTATTCTAGGTCA
The DNA here is from genome assembly GCA_032876305.1 of Orestias chungarensis. Taxonomy (NCBI): domain Eukaryota; kingdom Metazoa; phylum Chordata; class Actinopteri; order Cyprinodontiformes; family Cyprinodontidae; genus Orestias; species Orestias chungarensis. The sequence goes on from JAVLVB010000598.1 coordinate 210,752, forward strand.
TGTGTTTCCTAACTCGCCTTTTTCTTTTCATTTTCATTAGCCCTTTTGTCTGGCTTTTACTTAAAAATCGTCTCTGTTTTTGTTTTTTATACACTGCATTTCTATGTTTACTTACTTAGCATGTACAGCCTGGGTTGCCATCAGTAATTATAGCACTAGCCACACTCTGACTTGGCCTGCCAATTAAATCATGAGAGAGTTATGCACTTATGCACTACAACATCTGTGTGTTGCAATGATCTATATATTTGTCTCTCAATACTGACTCCAGGAGCTCCAGTTTCAATACAAAAATACACTGGCAAATGTGTCAGGAATTCAGGACAATGGCATCCATTTACGTTTCCCACTTTCACAACATACATGTCAGAAATGCCAGAAAATTTGGTTGTAGAACTTTAAAATGTAGAAACAATAAACTTTTTTCACTTTATTGTAAGTGTTTTGTACTTGAATGTATAATTTTGTTGCTCCTGGTGATTATTAAAGAACATTTTATTCTTTTCATGACCCGTTTTTACTATTACATTGTTGAAATGGACATTAATATTTCCATCCATCCATCCATTTTCTGTACACCCTTGTCCGTATTGGGGTCAGGTGGGTCTGCTGGCGCCTATCTCCAGTTTACAATGGGCGAGAGGCAGGGGTACACCTTGGAAAGGTCGCAAGTCCATCGCAGGGAAACAGAGAAGCATACCAGACACACAACCACTCATGCACACACTCACACCTAAAGGACAATTTAGAGAGCCCAATCAGCCTAACAGTCATGTTTTTGGACTTTGGATAGAAGCCGGAGTACCTGGAGAAAACTCACGCATGCACAGGGAGAACATACAAACTCCTTGCAGAAAGACCCCCGAGACGGAATTGAACCCAGAGCGTTCTTGCTGCATGGCAACAGTGCTACCCTCTGTGCCACTGTGCAGCCCTCCTTAATATTTCATATTTTGATATTTTATTTACTGTTCTAGTAGATATTGTTCATTTTCTACATTTGCATTTTTCATTTCAGTAGTTCTGGCTATCTATTCATTCATAAATCCATTCATCCATCCATCCATCCATTATTTGTTTACTTGTCTGTCTGTCTGTCTCTCTGTCTGTCTGTCTGTCAGCCAACCCATCACTATCCAGCCAGACCAGATTTCTGCTGGGGATTCTTCCAGCTAATGGAAATAAAAATGAAACAGAAAATTGAAATCATTCATTATGCCAGATATAGATTTCACCTAGCCATATCTAGGCCTCATGTCACAATCGCTATGTATCATCAGAAGAGGATCTACCTCATGTAAAAGGTTGAAACGTGTTACTGCAAAAGCCAAATCAACAAAATGGCTCAACATTTTATCACAAGTATAGATATAACATGTAAATTTTCCAAGATGTGATGGCTAATTTAAGACACATCAGTAAACATTTTTAATGACTATGAAAGGGACACCAAGGGATGGATACATTAATTCATCGGCTCACTATTCAATTAACTGCTTAAACAAAGCTCTCAAACCTGAACTACAATTTTCTACTTTAGTGTTCCAGTCACATTAGATAATAAAATTGCATTGATACCCAGAATAAATATTTGCATTCAGTTGTGTTTTCAAAAACTCTGGTATGAATAGATCCACATAATCAGTTTATCATTTACAAGATTGTTAGGAATGCAATTTGCCAAGGTAATAATAAATGACACGGTAAATACTCACACATCCATGTTGCACAGACACTGTATCCAGGGGAAACAAAGCACATGCAAGCACAGATGTAATGAACATCTGGTCAGAGATGGGGGATCTGTTTAGCTAACAAAAACAAAAACCTGAGCTATAAATGTGCACTGTTACACACTCGCCCACCACAAAAACACAAACGCATATGTTATGTTTCTCTGTCCTTGTGGAGTTCCATTTATTTGTCATGGATTTCTATAGCCTAAATCTGGACCTAACCCTTAACCTAACTATTGTCAATACATGCCTAACCCTAAATGTAACCCATGCAGTTCGCACTATAGTCATACACTTTACCCCTGACCCAAAAACAGTCCTTTTCCTTGGAGCACTCGTCTCCACAAAGACAGTATTTCTATTAAATTTCCCACCAATTTAGCAAAAACAAGTACACACATACACACACTCTTGTCATTTCTATTCAAGTGTCCTGAATCTTTGATTTAATTCCAAATGACTCAAACGTGACTTGCTCTGGGGGAGGTCATTGTTGCCAGAAGAATTTTGGCAGATCAAGAAGCGTTCTGTGTGTAGATTGAGAAAATGTTTAAATTTAATATATCTCAATGTGTTATTCATCCCTTGATGCTTTTTTTTTTATAAATAAAAAAAGATTTACAGACAGAGATGTACCTTCTCTCTTTATTTTAACCTCCATAGTGCACATAAGAAAGGTACAGTAATCTTTATTTTTGACAAAGTGAGTAAATTGCCTCTGTCCTTAACTAGTATGTCTCTGTAAAGTAAATGTCATTATTTCACATACAAGAGCATTGTCTGCTACATATAGGGCTAAATCTAGCCTGACAATGATGTTTGGCTGCTCTCTGGCATTATCCACGTGCAAAACATTGATAAGGAAAACATGCATTAGGATGGCAGCTCACATGGTGATGATAACCTATGCCAATCCTAATAGACTGTCAGAAATCTTGATTGAAATCTCTTCCTGCAGCTTGTGAAAGAAATATTTTAAAATATTTTAAGGGTATTGCTGTCTGTTTAACTGGTGGCGATAACAAAATAAATCCCTACCAATGTATTGCTTCAAGACGTTAAGGCTACAGGATTATCACAATCACAATGACTTAAGTGTGTAATTGCTTTGTAATAACTTTTAGATGTTAAGGCGTTGATTTTAACACTGTATTTTGTCAATTCGTCATGGTTGAGTCGATCATTATTAATTGTGTCCAACTAGTAGACAGTGATACAGTGATTAATACTTACATCTGCAGCGACATCACTTTAGCCCCTTCTTCGTTGTAAATAATGGAAGGGTATTGATTTTGCGCAATGCAAAAACATTGTATGATTCTGAATACTGTGATTAAATAAATAAGTAATACCTCCATCACAGTACAGACAGTTCACCTTGTTTTAATGGATAGAAGTGCCTTCATGATTAATTAGACATAATTATGTACGAAAAGACTTCATATACTTAAAGCATTACATGTAGTATCCTTACCGTTTCTCTTGCATTTTTTAATGCTGTCATTGATTGAGCTTTTCTTTTCTTGCCCACCCTGAAACCTTCGCTGTTGATCCTGGGAAGCAGGTAAGATTTCTAAATGTGTGCGTCAGCATGCCTGTGTATTTGCTGCATGCCTGTCTGTCTGCGGTTTTTTTGAGGGCTTGTGGAAGAGATAGATTAGGGTGAGATGAGCCAAGTCAGGTCACATGATCTTTCTGGTGTTGTTGATATTGTTCCCACTATAAGGGATGTTTGTGTGTATGTTTGTGTGTATTTTTGACAAGTGTAAACAGATTGAAACTCACACTGTACAACAGACATCAACTAATACCATCATTCACAACCAGTAGTTGTAACCACAAATAGAAATAGCTCAGATTGTACTCATTAAAATCAAGATATTCACAGATTTCTGTGGTTTTCATTTACATCCACACAATTAAGGCCATTTTTGTGGAACAGCTGACAGCCATCTTTGCCAATATTTATAATAAAACTGGATGAGAATGGCTAATCGTTCTGGATGGCATTAAACTAAGGCAAGGCAATGCAAGTTTATTTGTATAGCACATTTTTGTGTACAAGACAATTCAAAGTGCTTTTACATTTGAAAAAAGAGCAGAAAATGAAACATTAAAATCAACTTTGAATTAAAAAATAAATAAAAATAAAATAATGATAACAGTAAAAATATTCTCAGTTGCTATATGCACAGTTAAATAAGGCTGTTTTCAGCCTGGATTTAAACAACGGCAGAGTTGAAACCTGTCTCACCTCTTCAGGAAGACGGTTCCAGATTTTAGGAGCATAAAACTGGAATGAAGCCTCCCCTTGTTTGGTCCTGACTCTGGGCATCAGCAGGAGGCCACTACCTGAGGTTCTCAGAGTCCTGGCTGGTTCATATGGCTCTAACATGTCAGATATGTACTTTGGTGCTAAACCATGAAGAGACTTGTACACAAGCAAGGCTGTTTCCTGTCACTCAATTATTTGAGTGACAGGAAGCCATTGCAGAAACTTGACCACTGGACTGATGTGGTCATCTTTCCTGGTTTTGGTCAGAACTCGAGCAGCAGCATTCTGGATGTTCTGAAGCTGTCTTAAGGTCCGTTTAGAAAGCCCAGTGAGCAGGCCGTTACAGTAGTCTAACCTGCTAGAGATAAAAGCATGGATAAGTCTTTCTAGGTCTAGTTTAGAGACTATTCCTCTGATTCTGGGAATGTTTTTAAGATGTCAAAAGGCTGCTGATGTTACTGATTTAATGTGGCTGTTTAAATTCAGGTCAGAGTCTAGTATTTCCCCGAGATTTTTGACCCGGTTCCAGAGACAGCGTCTGTAAGACAGAGTTTCATTTTTATGAGGCAGATTTTACACTGCATTTGTCTTCATGGTGCGTCACGACAATAAAAAGTCTGCCCAGATTCACAACTTTGAAACAAAAGCTCTCATCGCAGTGATTGGTCTGTTACTTGCTAAACGCCTGATTCCTCTTTTTTCTATCCCGTTGTACAAATTAAAAATTGTATAAACAAATACCATCAGCGTTACTGTCCAAGCAAATGTAAAAAGCAGTTAATGTCTGTGTTGGTTTTATTTAGGCTGGTAGATTCTTTATATTTCTGGTAGGATTCATCCTCTGTCAGTTGAAACTAATTTGTTAGTCACTGCAGATACATTAAAAAGTCAATCTATAATTAGAACTTTTATGAGATCCACAAATGTGGCTGCCTGAAAATTCACACCTGGTGCCTTTCAAAAGTTACTGGAAAAGTGATGAAACAGATTTGATGGGTGTAAAACCTCTTAACAGTAAATTATGCTAAAGGTGTTGTTAAGCATTGTCTAAAAAGTTAAGACTATAGTGCCTCTGTTAGACCAGTATTTGGCTCTGACACAAAAAGGAAGATTACAAGAATGTTTGAATGGCATAGATTTTTTTTCTTTCAAAATACTGTTCAGTCTTTTCACTGAGAGAAAAAACTAGATTAAGATTTCAATGGATGTTCATTTTCAATGGATGTTCATTTTAGTCTTCCGAAATGCATGTGTATGTGCTTGTAATCTGTCAGTCAAAAGCTAAGACCCATCAGTGACGCGGCTGCATCCCATCGCCGGTCTATTACCTGGTCACACCCACAACCTGTATTACTTTAAGTTTGATAGACTGTGACGGATGCTGGACGCTGCACAAAGGGGCTCAATGGACAAAAACTAAGAATAGATATAAAATTAACAGAAAAAATACAATAAATCTTAAGTGGCACCCTAAGGCTCACCACAAGGTCCAATAATGAGTGCTGAGATGTTAATTACATTCTGTATTTTCTGACGATCACCTTGTGATTACTGTTTTATACTAAGCTTAAAATTTTCACATAACTCCTGCCGCATATGGAGTTAGCTTTGTTGTGCTCTAATGTCAGTATATTACCATGGCTTATATGGTTTTTACTGTTAGGGTATATGTAAAAAATGCTAGGATTTATGTTATTTATGCTAGGATTTAACATTGCCTAACATTGTGTTGAGCAATTTCTTTCCCGGAATAAAATTTCAAAAATATCTATCAGACTGTCTGTCACACAGAAACATTAGACCTGGCGCCAGAGAGTGGACCAGGCAGACTGGGCCCGCCAATTCAGACATCTGTGCCCCTCTAGTAAGGTTACAACGTGGTGTAAATCAAGGCTGAACCTATACTCCTATAAACCTTTCAGAGGGGTCGCAAAAGATGAACCTGCTCAATGCATTTTTACTGCAGGCAGTAAAAATGTGTTTACTAATTTTTTCAAGTAAATTTCCGAGTTTGTTATTTGCATGTCAGGTTTTATCAGTTAAATAGTTGAAATTTTCAGTTTAGTTTTGTTTTGTTCACTTCATGAGAAGTTCGGATAAAGTCTTTTAGTTTTTGTTGTTATTGTGGTTTAAACACAATGATTATAATGCAGTGCTATTGCTTTGTTCAGAGAAAGCTGAGCACAATGTCTGGGAGTAACAGACAGTAACAAGTTATTGTTTTGTATTAATAAACAACATGGGGTTATTACAGTTGCAAGGTTACGTAAACATTTTTTTTACACCTTCAGTTAAACTAAAATGACACTTTACAGGGAACCTCCCAAAATATTCCTTGGACCTCGTTTCTTACAAACCTCAACATAAAATATATCAATATTGATCAAAATATAATACAGGAAATTTTAAGGTCAACCAAACATTTGTGCGGGACACCGTGCATTTTCAGCCAAAAGACTAAAACTAAATACTTAAAAGGTTACCCTAACAACACTAATGTAGTACAAAGCTCGTTGGGGTCTTGTGATTATAGCACTTCTCAAGTACAGGAAATTGTACCTTAGTCAAACACATAATTTAGACATGGTTACAGGATGCTAAATTTACATAAGTGTCAAACTTTCTGCATAGTCCGTGGCTGCAGACTTTAGAATGTTATGTCCCCAGTAAGAATTGTATGGATTTCGTTTCTATGGTCAGGCTAAAGCATCAGATGCTGTATTATGACAATATTTACTGGACTGTAAAACAGCAAAGACAAGTTCTCCTGAGTGTTGAATCATGCCTGTCTCTCTCTGGCAATCTGGGTTTCAGCAGGTGAACGTTTTAGTGCTGAGGGGATTATAGGGTTGGGCTCAGTCTCTTAGTTGTAGTGAAAGAAACCCTCAATGCTTCAATTTCATGCTTCCAAACCTGCAGGAACAGTTTGAGGATGCTCCCTTCCCATTTCAACATGACTGCAGGCTAGTGCTCAAAGCAAGGTTCATCATGATACTTCACAGCTTTGGCAGCAATTTGAGGGACGACTGTAAATCAGGTCTTGACAAACATTGGAGCCTGAATGAATTTTATTCTCCAATTATGAGAAACATTTAAAAAATAATAATTCCAAACCTTGTGGAAGAGCTAAACTTGTTAAAGCTGCAATGAGTGGACAGATGCATCATTTCAAATCCTATGTGACAATTGTATGAGACAAGTTAACTCAGTTTTTAGCTTTTCTGCCTTGGATTTATTGTGCACATAAAGTTCTGATGCTAAGTAAAAACGGAAGTTATTTACCTACATGCTTGGTATAGTTAGGGTAGTAAAAAAAAAAGTTCTTTTCTTTATTTTCTCAGGCTCAGTGTTACAACAATGTTACAGCAACATTGTCTGAAGGTTGCACATTGAGAAGGACCTTGATTAAAAAAATTCGCCTGGGGCTCCATTTGCAAGCCTATATACTGGCAGCGCGAGACAGCCGGATACAGATCGCTGGCTACTCAGGTCAATATCACGTGATTAGTGGAAAACATTTACACCACAGCTACCCTTTTGACTTAGCAGTCGAATTTGTTCCAAGTCGGACGAAGGTTTGAGGAAACTAATTCACCAGCTACCACAGGAGCTCTGGGTTCTAGATAAAAGTGACCTTTAATTTGAAGAATGTGAAGTGGGTGAATTGTAGCCTTTCAGCAAAGTATAAAAGGTTGGGGTCTTTTTTTTAACAGAGAAAACAAAAAAAACTGCACATATTTATTGATTGAACTCTGTGAAATATTTGCTTTCGGTTTTATCAGAGGTTGACCACTCTGTTGCCTCATATCCTCCCAGTGTTATTTTTAGTGCTGTAAGAGAGGAATATGGGTTGTGTGCAAGCTCTATCATATGTCCAGGCCCAGATAAATAGATAAAACATTCACACCTTGCAGCCACAGCCTGATGTAGTCAGTGATTGACAGGTGGATCACAGTATTGATTGAATTCTCCATCTCTTTGTTTTGCTGTACCTGTATGTCACTCTCCCAGGGCGATCTCATCCTATCTCTCTCTCTTGGCTGTTCGTTTGTGTTTTAAATGAAGTATAGTTATTACTAGGAAGGGAGCAGAGGTTATTGCTTTGTGTGAGTGACTTCTAGGTGCTACATTTCTTTGCTTCTTCTGTCACTGTATTTCTAATGAACAGTATAGGATCAGTGTTCTTCATCACTCAATAAATGTCATTTGGCCCAAAAGTTTAATGATATCTCTTTTTGTCTCGTAACATACACAATAATCAAGATCATTTGTAAGGGCTTTATATGATGTGATAGACCAAAACCAGACAGAAAACAGACTAACAACACCTGCAGTTATGGGTCTCCAAAGACTTGGTTTGCACAGTTAGTGGTACAATTTCTTGACAGTGAGAATGACGTTGAATTGTTTCTGCTGCCCTCTTGATACTTTGGAGATGTCGTTGGCTACGTACTGTTTTACTGTCCATGCCACGTGTTTTGCAGTTATTTAAATAGAGAGGATGTTCAAAAATACTCTAAAGAACCCAGATGTAGTTTCAAAGGTCAAAGCAAGTTTGAGCCTTGCATTGTATGAGATGTTTTCAGGTCACATCCTTCTGAATCTTCTTGATGTTGATGTTAAATGATGACCCGATAGCCTTGAAAAGCTTCCACACACTTCCCTTTAGTATTTGGTCTACCAGACTTACCTAATCGTATTTTGCTTTTGGTGTCTCTTTTCATCACTGATTTTTTCCCATGGCTTCATGCACTTGTCGGAATCTCAAACAAACACTGTGCTGGCATTTACAAGTGAGCAAATAGAGTTTCTTGACTCAACAACTCCTGTGTTCTTGGTGAGCACAAGGTTGAGTACATTTGAGTAACACCATATATGATTTTGATTATGTGATGCTGCTGGGAGCAATGCAGAAAAGCCATTGTATTGCACCATCTGTTGCATTCCCAACACATTGCTTGATTTCAGGGCCCATCTTGTGGCTGAAGTGTTTGTTTTCACAAGGTTTGTAAAGTCCTGGCCAGTGGGTGACAAACAGTGAATCGCAGCAATGACACCCTCGTGAATAGGATTAGTAATTGTTCAGATCTTGTCAATTTAATTGTGGCAAACGGGCCTGACTGTGCATGGCTGTTACAAAGCTGTATTTCTGCCTTTAGTAGATAAACTCTATTTTAGAAGAGCCAAACGGTTTTGTTGTGGATATTTAATAGTATTTGAAACATTGAAAGAGCTCAGACTTATCAGGGGTGCAGGAACATGTATGCAGTTCATTTAAGGAATGGTTCCAACACTGTACATGTCAGCGCCTTTACTCTGAGCAAAACCTAGAGCATGTAAGGGCACGTCATGATCCATGTAAACCATACATTTGGACTTTTGATTTAATTCCAATTAAGGAAAATCTGCATATAAATAGTGCTATGGTTTGCATTTGAAAGACAAATGTCATCCTCTCTTAGCAACAGTAAAGGCTCCATAAAGTTGCCATGGTTGACTGATATTTCATTTAAGTTATATGCAACCTCATTGCAATGTCCTTCATAGCTAAGCCCAAATTTACAAATAACTTTTACAATCTCCAGAGCACCTTCTATGATATGCATTTGCTTTCTGACCTGTTCTCTCTGACATTTACTTGTCTCCTAACAAAATAAGGAATTCTGACATGCCTCCAAAGTAAAATGCTCCTGAAATTGCTGATGAGCATGTTTCCCAAGCTTGCATGCTTCCTTTGACAAATGTACTGTCAGAAGCTGAATGCTTTACGAATGCGAGACACACTTTACTGAATTTGTAGTGATTAGTTTTGTGGTACGCAAGTCATTTTCTGTTTTGGCCATCTTTTAAGTGAAATACATCTGTAATTGTTCTTTGAGTTGTCTGGATGGTACTGAAAAAAAAAATACAAATCATGCTTTTCTCCCAGCACATGTAGGATTGGTTCATTTAGTATCAGGCAGCTACATTGGAATGTTTCAAATTATCGGATTGTCATGTATTAAATAGATGTGTGACAGTTCAAACATCCTCAATAAGGACAATTTGTTATTTCACATCTATCTGAAATAGCAGAAATTGGTTCTTGTAACATGACTTTCTCTTTTGGTTTCAGTTTTTTTAGTGGTTGAGTATTGTGAAGTTTGTTTATGATTTTCCTTAATTGACCATGGTGAGGCTTCAGTCAGAAAAGCAAAAGAACATTAGCAGATTGAAACTTTCTTCTATCAAACTGCAAGCTGTAGGTATACATTGACGCATCCAAGTTATAAAATAAAGATAATTTGCTGTGCTGCATCACAGGTGAACAATGTGAGGAGAGGAAAAGAACCTGTGGGGTAAACCGTCTCCACATGTATCCTACACATCTAACTACTTGAACAATTCTTAGCAACGAATGACCGTGACTTCAACACTTATGTGTTGAACTTTAGTCAACAGGACAGTTCAGAAAACAGAATCAACAATCAAGAACCAGTTTATTTATATAGCGCCAATTTACAACAGGTGTCGTCTCAAGGCACTTTACAAGACAATCAATTAAAACCATCGATATATCATTACAAATCCATTTGAAAAAGTTTCCAATCTAAGGAACCCCAGCGGATTGTATCGAGTCATTGACTTGCAGCATTCACTCCTCTGGAGCCAGTAGACAGAAACAATGGCTTATGTTGTCGTTGACTTTACAGCAATCCCTCATACTGAGCATGCATGTAGCGACAGTGGAGAGGAAAAACTCCCCTTTAACAGGAAGAAACCTCCAGCAGAACCAGGCTCAGTACAAGCAGCCATCTGCCACGACGGACTGGGGGTTTGAAAAGACAGAAAGCTAAAATAGATGCAGAGAATACTGAAGAAAAGAGCGTCAATGGCAGCATCTCAGCCATGTCCTCCTCCAAGAAGCTGTCTCAGCTAACAGAACCAGGCCAGGTGTGGTTACTATGGAGAGAAGAACACTAAGAGAAAACAAATGGTTAACAAGGTTGAAATAACGGTAACTAAAGCAGATTGTACAAAGGAAGAAAGTAGCAGAGAGAGAAGTGGTCAGATTGTCCTCCACTATAGAAAACTTAAATAACCCTTTAGAGTGAGACATGAAGAAGGTAGAGAAAAGGAGAACCGTCTGTCTAGACTGAGTTCTTCCCTCCAACAGGATTAGGCTGTCTCCTCTACCTCTTCCTAACTATAAACTTTATCAAAAAGGGAGGTTGTAAGCCTAGATTTGAAACTAGACAGGGTGTCTGCCTCACGGACTAAAGCTGGAAGCTGGTTCCACAGGAGAGGAGCCTGATAACTGAAACATCTGCCTCACATTGTGCTTTTAGAGATTCCAGGAACCACCAGTAAACCTGCAGTCTGAGAGCGAAGTGCTCTGGACAAATCAGATCTCTGATGTATGATGGGGCTTGATCAGTATATGTCAAAAGAAGAATCCGCCATGTAGATTAAATTTGAATCTATCCAGAAAAATGTTAGGTGAATCTAAATGCTTTCAATGTTAGCAAAAACACTAAAGGGCTAAATAAAAAAAATGTTTACCAGATTAGAAAATTTGTCCCCACCATTGCCTGAATCCAACTGACTGAGAAAACTGAAAAAACATAAAAAAATTTGTAACATCCGCTCTTTGTGCAATCAGACAGGGTTTTAAATACAGTTGATGCTAAATAAAAATGCTTGCCACTCGGACAGCTTGATGTTTGAAAAAACTAATACTGATATTATATGAAATCTGAAAAATAAAGGAATTTTCAACAGAATACCTACAGAGGTTTGTGGACATAATATTGGTAAATGGTGCAATGACAATATTAATTGCCATATATATGTATTTTATTTATTCTTCTTATGACTTTCAGCATATTGTGGAATGCCATTTGTTGTCATCTTCTGCCTTCAGAGAATTTTACATTAGCATGAAAAATGCAAGTTATGAATACCTAATATGTTAGCCAACAATTGTTAAAATCCTTCTTACATGTGAAGATTACAGTGACAACATATTGTGTAGATTAATCCATTTCACAATTATGCTCCATTTTGTTTTGATATTCACTTTAAATACTTATGACGTATTTGTAAAAGTATGTGGTTATCATCTTACAAATAAAAATAATGGGATTGATCCATCTTTTTTCACTTGTTGCTTTTCCATCTGCGATTCAGAAAGTCAATTGTATATTTACACAAAAGCTATTAGATCCAATAAGCAGGAGAATTAGCTTTCAATGCATTGCCTTTTTAAGCATATGAATGTAATTTACAATTGCATGGTTTTGTGCTGTATTGTTTAAATCTTCTGCTAATACAGATATGATGGGATGAGGAAAAAAAACACAAGATGTGACCGCGCGAAGGGAGGGGGAGTGGCTGGAGCCGAGAAGTGACTGCTATTAGCTGTTAATTCTGAAACAAATTATGCAATTAGCTCTGGCATCAGGATGTAGGCCATGAAAGAGGACGCCGTAACCTTCATTTGATCTGTTCTGGAGTGAGCCGGCGGGAACGAGAATGAGAGATCCACTTAATGAAAGAATTTCTTTTTCGCTGAGCTAAACAATAACAGTATCCATAAGTGCCACTTTAGCTTCCTTTTGAACGTGCTCCTTTTTTCAATTTAGGGAGGGATTGTTATGATGTGCAAATGTTTTTTTATTTTTTTTTCTTCTTTCCATCTGGAGGAATACTCATGTCCCTAAAACAAAGAGGTAATTTGTCTGTGCACATGAGATAATATTGTCTGGGGAGCTGTGCAATCCGTCCCCCCCCCCCCAGCAGACTGTGGCGCAGACTTAAGGTGTTGATTTCAAGGTGTAGGTGTGTTCGTGCATTTTGGAGTGGCTCAACGCACAAAGGTCTCTAAAACTGACAAAAAATAAAGCACTGCAGTGTGTTGTCATCAGCAGCTTAACTCGACCAAAATGTCCACCTTTAGGTTTCCAACCTCTTAGTGGAAGTATGTTAATGTCTAGTAGCAACTCAGCCCCAGCATGAATATGCACTTTTTGGTCAAATGGTCAAATCTACCATATGGTGCAAACAGGAGTCAAAAGAGTTATAACAAAACATGTTTTTATTTTCTTACACATCTACATATAAATCCTTGTGACTATCTATGGCTGCTCAGGTTTTTGTAAAACTGAAGTCGTAATTTCCATATGTGGAAGTATCCTGTGATCTAACCATGGATTGTGGTTTAAAGGGTTTTTTTATTCCAAAGGAAGCATGTAGGCTTTGCAAAAACCACCTTAAACCTCTTGGTTTTTGCATATTTGTTTTGTTGTTGTTTTTTTCTTTTTTCAGCCCAAACATACTTAATCATCTCAAGAATGCATTCAATCAAAGAAAGTTAGTGAGTTGGTTAGTTCCCAATCCTAAGTAAGAAGAAACTTAAAATCTATTGATTCACATAAAGAAGGTTGGACAAGAGATACCCTCACCTTTGTAGATAAGCTGAGAGGCAAACATTGTCAAGTAAAGGTGATACAGATAGATTTGGAGCAAAGTCTACTGACTGCTGGAATCAAGTACAAACACGCATTTAGAGTGACATTGTACATAAGAGCTGTTACATAAAAATGATAAGAACGTTTTTAGGTTGGTTTATTATACTCATATTTCATTTTATTATTATTATTCAACACTTGTTCAGGACAAGATTTTTTTTTTTTAAGATTACCAGTATGTGAAATTGTTTAACATAAATCAGAATAAATTGACAGGAAATTACTGGACAATCAATTCGGAAGTCCAATATTTTCCAAGTTTTACGTACACAAGGAAG
>JAVLVB010000598.1:224649-234821 GCA_032876305.1 Orestias chungarensis
TTTTTTTTTTTTTTTTTTTTTTTTTTTTTTTTTTTACAGTCTAGCAGCTTAGTGCGTTTTGGGGATTGATTTTTGGATGTTATCGCGGTTGTGCAGCAAAAGTAAACAGCAGCGCTATCTCCAGGTTAGCCATATGTTAAATCGGTGACATGGGAAGGGAGGGAGAACAGCTGTTCCCACTCTGCAGCTTTGTGACTGTTCACGCACACACAAATACCCACGTGTGTATCGGTGTGTGTGTGTATATGTGTGTGTGTGTGTATATATATATATATATAAATATATATATATATATATATATATATGCAAGCCAAGAACTGGCATCAACTCATGTGGGTGAGACATCTGGAAAGCTGAGCAGACCAGTGATCAAAATCAAGCTACAGTGTAAACAAACACAGCAACTATGCAGCGTAAGGTGGCCAGCTGTCAGGAGGACGCTGAGGAAATTTGTCTTTTTCTTGCAGTTTCTAGTAATTTATTTCTTTGGAACACAATACACTTTAAGCAGATAGCTGTTTTTTGTCATGGCTGTGTTTCCATGTTTCTGCTTGATGTGGTGTGAGTTATGTGGATTTCTGCTATACGGGGGGAAAAAAAACACATACCCTGGCTGTGCAGCAGATGAATGGCATGCATAATTGCTATGATGTTACATTTGTGTATAATCACGCAGTTATCATAGAATCCACTCAATGCAAAATGTTTTCACAGATGATTATCTAATTGGCATACAGTTTCACACACTGGAAGGCTCAAAGACGTCTATTATATTTAATTAAAGTTGCTTTCACAGTCGTACAAAGCCTGTGGCAAAAAGAGAAAAAAAACACCTTCTTGGTTCACACATGCATGATTGCATTATGGACAATTTAACATCGTCCCAGTTTATTTCACAGCCCTCGCGTTACCCACTGTGAAACAAAGAGTGCGGTGTTGGTGGGAGTCACTGGTTTTTCATTATTGCTCGGTGGGGACGACAGCAACGCTCGCTTGGCTGAAAACACCATCCAGTGCTCATGTGCTGTTTGATGAAAGTTAATTTTAAAGCTGAAATAAATTGAAGTTGTAATACCAAGGATAATTTTTGTGTAGTTTTCCATTGGTAATAAGGGGCTTTATTAAGAAAAATGCATAATTATGTGCACCTCAAAATTCCTATGATATAGTTATTATTAATTAACAAGTACAAATACTAATACAAAGTTATGTAAAGTTGTCCTAGTCCTGTATAAGCTCCTACCAACAGGGAGCACATTTGTTCATTATAAATGCAGAAACGTGCCGATGAAATACTTTCACCATACTTACAAGGCCAAGACGATAGATTGTTGCCATAAATCTCCAATCGAGCATCTTCCTGATGCCTTTTTTTGATTGTTGTTTCTACCAGTAGCTGTTGTTAGCTCTTTAAACCATAATTTCCCCCTTTTATAAATAGGTTGTAAACGTATTCACCTTTTATTTTGTTTTTACCTTTTCCGAATAATGAGACAGACCAGCACCAGGTGATGCATATTTTCTGAGAAAAAAGGACACATCATGATTGTTATAAATGCTAACAATGAAAAATCTAAAAACGCTAATGTATGTTAAGGGTTTCTGTCTTGCCCTTTTTAGCTTTAACTCTTTTGCAGCTCCTGACTGGTTTTTATCCAGAACTGCCTCCATCCTCCACTCTGACTATCTTCCCTGTCCTAAATGACCATGACGCCACCACCGCCGTGTTTTACTCTGAAATCTGTTTGTCTCGGGAGATGTGATTCCAACACACACTCCTTTGCATGTATGCCAAGCTGTTCCATCTTGTGTTTCCGCACATAAGCCGTGAATCTCCGCGAGTTCTCCAGTGTGGTTCATGGCTGTTTTTGTCATTATTGAGTCAGAGACACATTGTACCGTTACAGGACAACTGCCTTACTTACTACATATTTAGATAGTTGTTTTGTTTGGTCTGCACTTAATATGTGGTCTCTCCATTGTGGAAAAGTTCAAGGGATGTGAAAACTTTTGCTTGGAAAAATATGGAGCCTATTCTGAGTGTGAGCTAGCGTAACTGCTCAGGATTTAAATGGCTAATTTCTGCATCTTCCAAGTTATTTCTTATGTACTTTTTGGATGTTGACAGAAGAAGAACAAAGTCTCCCCCGGAGAACCGACTTCACCTCTTTGCCAATTATCCAATTCTGTCTGTAGCACTTCAGCGAGTGGCAGATAATGTAACAGCTTCGCTTCTGTGCGCCTGCTCCATCACCGCTGCCGACACCATCCACTGCAAAGCGCGCATCTGGCACCTCCACATTCGCCACTTAGCTAAATTACATTACTTCTAGCCTAGCGCCTCTAACAAGGTGCTCCGAGTATTCCGGTCTTGGGAAAACAGAAAGTGAACACGGAAAGAGACAAAGAAGTGGGGAAGCTAACATGGTGTTAACAATTGCTCAGTGAGTTCCTCTGCTTCCCATTACACACACTTTGCACCTTTTAACCTTGTTAGCGGACTCGGCGCCGCCGCCACCCCTGAATACTTGTTCCATAATTAAGAGGGGCTCAGGTGCTAGATTTTATGGAGATTTCGTAGGCCTGTGATTAAAATTGAAATTTAATTCTGGTAATCTGAAAGAGAAGAAGGATGAAGAGCGGGTGAAGCGGGAGGGAAGGACAGTCTGGGCGGCCAGCCTTATATCGGCGGGAGATACTTCACACAGGCTGTTCAAACATGGACTTAAAACAGGCTTATCTCCCAAAAGGTTAATGAGGAGCGGCTGGCTGCAGCGGCTACAAATGCACAACAGAGGCCTCATCTTCCACAGCACAGCGGCACGTCTGTCACAGCAACACACACACACACACACACACACACACACACCGAGGCCGGATAAGCTGCAGGCATCACAAGCCCCACAGCCTCACGGACAAAATTCTGCTTTCCAATAACATCCACAGACGACTTAATTACTTTTCCTTTTGATGCGATTCATTAGAATATTTGGACTGTAGATGGAATCTCGCTTTTATCCCCTTCTCTGCGTTTTGCCCCCCACCACAAGCAGTCAGTAATTTAGTTGAGGGGCAAATGAGATGGGTTGCACATGAGTCTGTCGTCTATTCTACTGAGATGTAGTGGCTCACTGTTGAATTTAAAGTGTAAAGTGATATCTCTGGAGCTAATTTGACCAGGTAGACGAGTCAAAGGAAAACATTACAAAAATCTAAACAAACAAAAAAGCACACTAGGAATCATGCATGCATCCTTCGTTACCAAGGAAACAGCTTTCCACGACGTGACTTAGAAACATTTTGTTTCACATCCAGGTTCTCCGCTCGGCACTTTAAAGTAACCCTTCTAATGCCAAGGTGCATGTGTGTTTACCTCGGTTGTCGCTTCTGAAATGAATGGAGGCTTTAAATCATTCGCGTCCCGGCTCTGCAGATTTATGTTGATGCCACAGAGGTGGATTGTAAATGCATGATGTTGTGTGAGGCTCATTGTATGGATGCCCTCCTTGTTTTTCACCTGCGGGGTAGTGAGTGGTTACTCTGTCTTATCAGCGCATGGTTGTGTTTAGGCCTGGCAGCGGGGTTGTTTATCACGGTACGTATGTGTGTGTGTGTGAGCAGTTGTACGGCACATTTTACCATTTTACCTTGATGTGAAAAGAATCATTATTGCATTTAGAAGCTGCCAAGGTTTTTGGATGGTTGTGCCAGTTTGTATTTCCGTTGAACCTGTTCACTTTTTGCTAGCATGGACTTTTATTTATATTATTAATATTTTATTTGGTAGACCAACATGAAATAGTAGGTAATATGAGTTTTTTTAAAATGTGTAATTCAATCAAAGGTGTCTCAGTCACCATAGAGGGAAACACGAACGTGCTGTTAGTCAGATACGACAAACTCAAACTAAATGGGGAAGGTAAAATAATACAAGGTGATGGCGGCATCATGATGTGGGGATGTTTTCCTTACACTTGAGAAATTGTACTTACGTTACAATAAAACCAAAGTTTTCATTCTATATTTGGCTTAAACTTTTACTTAATTCATAAAAAAATATATATCCTAGAAATAACCTGGCGTCAGTCTGATTGGTTTTTTATTCATATTTGTTTAAAAGTAAAACCTTACTTTAAAATCATGTCTTTCATCAGATTTACCTATGTTTTCTCACTGCTTATAAGTAAGTCTGGTTGGTGTTGGTGCCTGTCTCCAACAGTCATTGGGTAACAGTCATGGTGAAACCCGAAACAGTCCATCACATGACACCCAAAGGTCAAATCAGAGGTCAATGAGAACAGCTGAGACAGATTGCTGTGGAAAAGAGAAAACTGCCAGGCGGAGGAAAAAAATCAATCAGAAACTAATAACGCTGGTATAACAGGACACAGCAAACCAGAAATAAACTTGCATAGTGTGCAGTGTATTAAGAAAAACATTAAAACCAACGAGAAGGTGATCAGAGCACAAACACACATGGTCTCTTAGATTTAAGGCAAGAGCTGGTGACCATAACAAAACAAAGTTTGATTGGAAACAGGAGAAATAAGAAGAAAACGACAAATTGCTGAATAAATGGTAAGTTTGTAGTTTATGATGAATGGCAGCTATGAACCTCTGGAAGGGGATTTATTATCAAAGAAAGACAAAAAAAAAACCATCTAAACAAACAGAAACCTTAGGAAAAACGACGACACCAAAGCACCTTAGATCAATCTACCTCTTTAGCAAAATGTAATGAAAAAATGAAAAAATGTGTGTATGCGCGAGTCCATCCTTCCGACTGACTGGAACGGCGGCGGCAGCTCGCCGTCTCTGTGGCCGGGCCGTTGTCACATACGGAGACGAATAGCCTAGGCTCTCAGCCCACTAAGTAATTCGGCCAATGATGAATCGCTGCTCTCAGTGACACCCACGCAGGAACCAACACGTAAAGAAAGGAAACAACAACACGCAGAAAGAAAAAAAAAACAGAAGGCCTCTGGCGGAGGCATCCACTTTTCTGTTACTCTGTTGCTGCCCCATGTATCTCCAGCCCCAACTCACCTCCTCCACAGAGTGTGCTAACGTCCTTTGATAAAATAAAAAAGACAAAGCTGTCCCATCTAAACAATGATAACATAAAACTTGTGTACTGTTTAGACTCAAAAACTATAACCATTAACGCAAAATTTAGTTTTTCTAAGCAATTAAGTAGATTCATTTTCTTATCTTCAAAAAAAGAAAGCATTAAGTATGGCAAAAGGAAATGTATGACCATATATGGATTATGGGACTACTGCAGACCACAGCAGTGGATATGAACAGAAATGTTTTAGGTTTCCTTTTTAACGAAAATGATCTTTTATACAGTGAATAGGAGAACGAGCAAATGGTTGTGTGGCTGCTTATCGGCAGCGTAAGCCACAAAGCAAGCGTTTGTTTTTTCCTACCCAGTGGTGTTTGTGGTTACCTTAGTGAAGGTATATACGAGAAAGGGAAGGACTTTTCCTTAAAAAAAAAAACACGTTCACCTTTGAAATACTTAAAAACCAGATCATAATCCAAAGCAAAGGGATGGGAACATGGCCTTAGTGGAGTCAGACTGCAGAGAGAATATTTAATCATTTATTATCAATATTTTGGCTTTACTTCTGTTAAGTTTGGCTTGTAGCTCAGAATTACATTTTATTAATAGAAAATGACATTAATTGATTTATAGTTATTGATTGATTTTCTATTTGGGTTCAGGTCGGGATCCTGGTTCTGCAAAGGCTCTAAGATTCCCAGAAATGGAATAACTTTGGACTTAAATTTGCATCACTTGAGTGCCGATGAACCCTCACATGTAAAACATGGAGCTGCCACCATTCACCTACTTTATGTTTTAGGAGACACCTCACAACTTATAGTATGGTTTTTTGGTGTTTGAGCCAATTTTTCAGGCAATATTTTCCTAACTTTCTCCTTCTAATTCGTACATAATTGTGGAGAAGAAAAACTTGCCACAAGCTGACATGGGAGCTGAAATCTTTACAATGTCTTCTTTCACATCAGTTAACTACTGTTTCATACACTGATGCTAGAGTTTGGTATTTAACGGAAACACTCCTTTTAATCCAGACTTTTTTCTAGTTTTTCTTCAGATTTCTCAGTTGGGGACTTTGACATAAATCAAACTGCAAATATACACTTAAGGAAAACGGCATGTTTAATGCATCACTTTCCACTTTCCAGCCTGCTCCACACACACAGTTTGCCATTCGTTGGCGGCGGCTCCTTTCTGGAGTTTGTTGCCGGCACGTGTAAAACAAATCCCCCAACACAAGGAATGACTTAATGAACTTAATGAGGTTTTCTAATTACACAGGGAAGTAAGACCATGTCAAATGGGCCTTTTCTGCCTTCCTTTACATGGATTAAGTGGCATCCTATTAAATCCAGGCCCACATTACAACAGAGGAATGGGGGGGGGGTACAATCAGTTGTATCAGCTGTAATTTTTTTTACACATTCATAGGCACACTGCTTCTTTTAAACTGAATGAGGCTCGTGCTTTTGCAGCACAAGCAGAGCTGGATGAGAACCTTGGAAAGGCCAAATCAGGACAGGAAACATGATGAATGAGTTTAAAACAACACCTATATTATTAGTGTGCTTTTATGCAGAATGTTTGTGGTTGGATCTTTGTCAGGTTTCCTGCATCTGTCTTTTTGTTTCCCTTTTTTTTTTTCTTCTGTGGATGATTTACTCTATCATCATTAACACATCAAAAGAGCCAACTGTGTATTTCAAAGTCATCTGATAACTGATACTCTTTAATGGCCCACTGGAACAGTAATTAATTTCAAAAACATCCCGTTTATTTGTTCTGGAAGTGAATAGCTCCCACCAAAGCGGCATAAATCCTGTCAGTTGCCGCGACTCAAATTAATTTACGTGTTGCATCTTTTGAGAATTTAATTATCTCAGCAAACAGGCTCTGGGTGTGCTGAATGTACACGCTATCACTGGAGTAACGGCACCGTAGCAGCACAGAGGCTCATCCGCCTCCCCCGCTGTGCTTCTGCAGTCAAAAAACACCGAGGCGAAATTTTAAAATACAAAGAGGAGCAGATGATGGAGTCCGTTGAGGTACATAAAAAAGTGGAAACTTTTGCGTCCTGAACCGGTCTCTGCTGTTGATTCTGCGGATACCGATCCTCCTTGGGATAAGGTTATCCCATCTTTGATTTGGTTTTTATAGCCTTGAAACAACGTGACTTAAACTTGACTAATACCCTAATGTCAGTGTTAGTGATTGCATTTACAATATGCGGTTGGATTTAAAAGACCTTCTAATTGACCTAAACACCACAAAGTGCATCAGATATTTTTTTTAAACTACGCTGCCCTGATATTGATTTGATTAGTCATATATTTATACTTCGGGGCTCTCAGTCAATTTATCCCAGTCTTTGGGTTACGGTAGTTTTCCGTATTTGTAAAGAAACAATTTGTGTACCATGTTCTTAAACCAATGGCTTTTAGTTTGTTTGTAGCTAAACTCATTCAAAATTGAGCGATAAAAATCAGCAACATGTTCAAATTATTCTAGCGTAGTAATTTATAGAGTTTTAAGTGTAATATCAGTTGGCAATCTTTTGTTGATGAATTCATGTCCCTTTGTTAAAAACACACCTATGGAATAAACAATCCGACAGTAGTGTAAAAAGATACAACCTTATTCGATGACCTTGCAACTGCCTGTGTTTCATTTGTGATTATTTGCTTTAGTCTTACACAGCCTTCTTTGCCCTACCTTTATATCTTTACTTAATAATGCTGGGATGAATATTGTGTATTTCGCAGTATCAGACCAGGAAAATTACATTTTAGTAGTGCCACAGTCCACCTTAATAGCGCGGTACTCTTTAACCAGCTTAAGAATCAACTGACCATCCTGAAAGGCCTTATTAGTGCTGTTTTAGTATTATACAAATAAATGAGACTCAACTGACAGTTTGAGGCTTACACAACCATAAGGTGGGTAAAGAGTCTACAAAGCAAAACATTCGATTCAAGAAATATTACTAGCTTGGGTGTTTTTGCGAACTTTAAGACACAGGTAGATTCCATAGCTGCTGTTTCTATGCTACGCTAGAGCTGAGGTATTTACAAGTTGTATATGAATTGTGCAAAATGGATATAAACAATACTATTACTATCGCTGTTCATTTGTGGATAAAAAGACAAAAAGTATGAGTATGAGTATGAACGAAGAATCATATTTCCCCAATTTATTTCTCGGCACGTTTTCCAAAAGCTGTGTCCATGCATCTGTCCATACATCCATCCATCCATTCATATATCCATACATAGGTACATACATACACTTATAATGATTGTTCATATTTGAAATGAAAAATTTGGCTTAAAATGCATAAAGAACGCGGATAATTTGAGTTTGGAAATGACAGCATTTAGGTTTTAATTGAAATTAGTCATCTTTCTGTTATTCTAATTAGAAATACACATCGCCGTGCAGCGTATTGCTGCCATTAAAGCATGAACTGACGGGAGTTGGGCTTAGTTATGCAATATTTGATCCACTGGCAATTATCAAGCTTGATTTGATTTCTTTTTTTCTTCATGTTTTCTGGTGCTCGTTTTAAAAGACGCCCATTTTGTGTTTAAAGTTGTTTTATTTGAAACTAATGAGTCAAGCTTGCGTCAAATTTATCCAAGATGATTAAATTACAAGAAAACAGATACTTTCACACTGAGATACAGATATCAAGCTGTTTCTCACCCCAAATCATTTTTTTTTCCCCGTTTGGGTAAATCCTGTTATTTTCTGTTGCATTTTTCAAGTTTTTTCCTTTTTACTTATGCATGTATTTATAGTATCTTTAACTGTTCTGCCCATCTACTGATTTAAATCCACACTAACGCGTTTTATTGTTTGCTTTATAGATACAAACTTTTCCTGTTGTCATTCATTAAAGGACAAATCACAGATTAAATCAGTCATGAGTGATGAGGCGGAGGTGAAATGTGGCAGTAAGAGTTACAGCTCCCCGTCAGCTTTGTTTTGACAGACCATCCCGGCACCACGCACACATGCAAACAACCAGACAAACAGATACTCACAGCTGCGCGCTCAGAGTCAGCATGAGTCGTCGCGGATTTTCTCACAAATCGGCCCCCTAAAGGAAAAAAGGGGCCAGCATAAATCAGTTGGTGTCAGGGCTACAGACACCCATGGCTCCCTATCACCACATGCAGGCGGGCACACTCACAGATTGATAGGTAGATAGTGGCGGTGAAAGGCTGGGTGACAGGCAGCCTGGTACAGAGACGCAGGAACAAAGGGGAAAGACAGGAACTGGTAACCGTTCTAAGACAGCAGCCACACACCTATAGGCTTCATTTTGACATTTGACCCTCGCTTAAGAAGATTTAAATCACTCATACGCTGATAAATTTATAGTAATTCCATTGTTAAATAATTGGATTTATACCTTTTTTTAAAGTACTCTTTCAATTAAGGAAAATCTAGAATTAATATTATTCATCAGTTTTTTGAATAAGAAATGATCGACTTCAGTATAGCCGCTTTGTCTCTATGATTAATACATTATTTCTACACACACATTAGTGGGCTTTGGATAAGTTCCCAAAAATTGGTGTGAATCTCTGAAATTAGACCATCAATACCAGGTGATTTTCCTTTTTTTCCCACTGAAAACAAACCTTTCATTTATTTCAATGACAGAGAGGTTGAATCACAACAGGATTTAAAGGTTTTGTCACCTGAGGTCGGTTACATTGACTATTTTGGCACAATTCTTCAAACAAAAATGTTAAATGAATTACACATGTGAACAATCACATTTAAAAAGCATGTACTACATGTAAAATGATGAATGTCACATAAAAAAATAACTAAATCTATGCATGTGGATTCAGTGTGGTTACAAAATGTCTTTACAGATTACAAGGTTTCTTCCTGTTAAAGGGGAGTTTTTCCTCTCCACTGTCGCTACATGCATGCTCAGTATGAGGGATTGCTGTAAAGTCAACGACAACGCAAGCCATTGTTTCTGCCTGCTGATTCCAGAGGAGTGAATGCTGCAAGTCAATGACTCGATGCAATCTGCTGGGGTTCCTTAGATTGGAAACTTTTTCAAATTGATTTGTTAGAATGTATC
>JAVLVB010000598.1:248283-272102 GCA_032876305.1 Orestias chungarensis
TAGGTGTTTGGATTTTTTGAGTGAAGCCAATTGAGTCTAAAATGGCAGTAAAGGCTACATTTAGACTGTCATTTTTGGTGTCAACATGAATGTTAAAATCTCCCACTATAATGATTTTATCAGTGTTTAACACTATATCAGATAAAAAATCTGAGATCTGATCTATAAATTCAGAGTAAGGACCTGGTGGACGATACAATAAGAATGTTACAGCTGAAAATTTTTGGT
This sequence comes from Orestias chungarensis, assembly GCA_032876305.1. Classification (NCBI taxonomy): domain Eukaryota; kingdom Metazoa; phylum Chordata; class Actinopteri; order Cyprinodontiformes; family Cyprinodontidae; genus Orestias; species Orestias chungarensis. The sequence continues at coordinate 248,512 of JAVLVB010000598.1, forward strand.
CCTTCAAAAAATTTTAATTAAACATTCAAAGAAATATCTGCAAGGGAAAATAAACATCTTCCTATGGAAATGTATTTCTAGTTTTTATGTGGAGCTTCATTATGGCCAGCATGTGGCATGTGACCAGATTAATTTATGACCTGAAATCAGTCATTTGGTGCCCTTGATCTCAAGTGTAATGACACATTAACGTTTGTCCTGTTCTTACATAGGGTTAAAAATATATGCAAAATGAGATATTTCAACTGTTGCACAGTTAGATTTAATAAGTTGATGTCATGGCAGGCAGTATCTGGTCCAGGCAGCAGAAGGGAACGACCACAACAAAAATAACAATTCTGACATTTATGGACACATTTAAAACTGTAAAGTCCCAAATATTAGTTTGTATTACTGGACGGCACAAATGCATTCAATATACAAATGGTTCATTCTTGACATGTCAAACAAAGTGACTGATGTGTCCATATCAGGAAGGAAAGGATTGTCTAATTTGTTTTCACTAAAAAGCACATAAAATGATCTCTTGAGCATTATCCCTATGGCTAGCACAGCCCCTATATAATTCTGTTCTCCAAAAGGATGCCACACAAATTTAACAAAACTTGCGAGTGGCTCCTTTTAGTGTTTGTTAAGCCAAATAAGGCCATGCTAAGTGCAGCAAGAAAGTTGCTGGAAACAGTAGCTTTGATGCCATCATTTAAGATAAGCTAGTTCGCCCAAATTCTAGCCTTTTTGTGGTATGTTGGTATTTTCGCATAACTATTAGAGCCCAAGAATATTGGGAAATGTTTTTGATGTCAGAATTATTCTTATTTAATTTTATCTGAATGTAATGGCTACTAAAATGTACGGCTGAGGACAGAACACGTTTAGTACCAGTAGCAGCCCAAGGCATAAACAGGTTAAGCAGCTGTTTAGGGCCAAAAAACAATTGAGGGCTCCCCCAGGACACAAATGCTAGTTCTTGTTTGTAGAAGTGCCTTTATTGTTAATAAATTGATGATGTGATCGTTGATATTTAGAATGCTAAATCAGTTTTGAAAATAAACATTGACACTCATTAAAATAATTTGTTGTAAACAAATTGATGGCATAGAACTGGGCCAAAAGAAGAAGAAAAACTCCCTCAAAAGGAAAATAATTCGTTGTAAAATAATTTGTTGGCTTATATTTTGTTAAGTGGGAATTATTAGTTTAGTTTAATAGCCGTTTAAATGTGTCTTGACCGCCTTTAACCAGCATAGTTTGGTACCTTGTTTAAGTGCCCAGTAGGTAATTAACTGAATGTAATTGTTGCATTATCAGGCTTTGGAACTCCAGTTTACACGTCATTGTATTCATACATTGGATCAAGAGGACTTTTAGCCCAATGTGCATTATTATGTGGGGTGGGCAGTCTTTCATTTACTGGCTCAGTAGCTTTCAGTCCGGGGAAGACACCGACTAGAAAGTGAGACGGGCAGGTGTTAAACGGAGACCGAGCGAGTGAGTCTGTGATTTCCCCCGGCCCCTGTTTCAATAGTGTCTCCCGTCGCTCATCTGACCCATTCGTTATGCTGAGCCATGGGGAAATCTGATCGGGCTCATTACCCTCTGCTCAGAGCTGGTGTAGGAGGTGCAAGGAGAGAAGAAGCTCTGCAGCTCATTGTGAATGGACGCCAACACTGCTCTTGTCACTATCAGGAGTTCACGGTCGTCTGCCGAGTTTCTCCCTATCTCGGCCCGCCCGTCCTCCATCTCAGCTGCTGCGCTGTGGAAACAAATGAGGACAGTCTCCTCTCGGCCAATCCCTGTGCGGTGGAGGATGGCTGCTGTGAGCTGAGGCTATCGGCATGAATTGACTCCCATCATTCAGCCTGGCTGCTGAATAGGAAAGAATGGTTGATGCATACCGTGAAGGACATGCAGAGTAACAGGGGCCACATCAGCAGAGGTGATTGGTGGAATGTTTGATTAACTTTATAGCAAGCAAGATTTGAAGTCAGGCTTACAGTGACCGTGTTTTACATTCACCTTTTGCTTCATATTAAGTATTGGGAGGATTAAAGAAAATAATTATTGGGAGGGAAGGCTGCTCAATGGGATTTTTTACTTGATACTCAATAGGGAAGTCTTACCTGGAAATCAGAACTTCAAGTCAAAGGTTTGTGCTTGTTTGCACTTAGATCTTTAGTTCTCTCTACTAATTTTCAATTCTAATGAAGTGATTGAAGTGATTTTTAATTGCGTCACGTTTATCTTGGGAAGCTTTAACAGTATCCTCAGATTCTTAATCACAACTAGATTTCTCCATTTATCTGTCAACGACATCACATCTGCCAGTACCATATGATGAAAAACAGCCCCACAGCATGATGGTGCCGCCTACATACCTCATTGTTGGCACTTTGTTTTCGAGGTGATATGCAGCATTATTTGTCTTCGGTATGGCCTGTATGTAGCCATACAACCTTATGTTTTTGTTATGCAGCAAAGCTAAAAATTGCTTCAAATGATACTTTTTTTCAGCATTGGAGTCTTGTGCAGTGAATCATTAATGAGGTCATTGTGTTAGAAAGATTGTTATGGTCACAAGCCTTCTGTGATTGCTCCTGGACCCTGGTTAACTCTGGTGATTGAGAGTATAATATTTTATTAAGATTGGAAAGTAAGCAGAAACTTTTTTTTGCTCTCTTGCACTTCCATGGCTGTTTGGTCTTTCCTTATCATATCTTGTGTTTTAGGGACATATATTTGTGTTAATTGCCATTGTTTACCCTATCATGAAACTCCACATGGTACCATGCTGAGCTAATATTTATATTTCTTAACTCACCATTCTCTATTTTTTGCTTACTTCTAACCCTTGGCATATCTTTAATGATACACCCTGTTTTAATCAAGACACTACCCATGATGCAACTTTGAGGTCTTTGTGATTGGAGCTTGCTAAGTCAGCCGAATCAAAGTCAGAGGTGATATTTCCAGTGTGACGTTTTGTTGTCCTCCCCATTTACAAATGCATAACATCAGAGTTATGAAAAACCATGTGACATTTTGCACTCAATAGCTTCTTCCTGAGGCGTTTGAAGTGAACTGTGCTCCATTGAAGGGGGAAAAATAGAATTGTCTCATAGGGTTGCATGAAATTATACAGTCATGAGGAGAGGAGACAAAACCTCTGTTCTGGCGGCGAATGTGAGTCTCGTTTCAATGAAAGTCCTTTGAATGGAGTATTAAAAGGGTCTGTTAAAGCTTTCATACAGCTCAGTGATGTGTCCAGCATATAATCAAACAATGAGGATGTGCAATGAATATCATTCTTCTTTATCATACGGATTTTTTTTTTTTTTGTGATGGTACTTCATCAGTCAGCCCACTGGCTGTTCGACATAGATACAGTTAAAAATTTCATGAAGCTTTGAAGTATTTGATATAAAAACTTCTGCACAGCGCCATACTCATCATGCTCTCCACGACAAATGTATGTAAAACCTGTTGGGGTTTTTTTTATTGAGGTATCGAATTTCTGCAAAAGTATTCTATGTACTTATCTTATGTTTGACTGAATTGCTCTGAATAAAATATACATACTTTATCTTGCACATAATCCCTAAAAAATGGTGTTGCTCAACTGTAGCAGTGCAAGGTGGGAGTTATAGATTCCTGTTTCCAATTTATTCTTTTTGCAAAGCTACCAATAGTAATCTAAAGCTGACCCCCTATTCTATCCATAAAGTGTGTTTGGCATATTAGCAACATTCCAAATCCAGAATCCTCCAAATGGATGTTAAAAAGTTAAAATAATTCAATAGATCAACTGTCTAGCATTCCTGTTATCTGTTGAGTCTTGATCTCTTGCTACCAGAAAGAACTGTTGGCATGGTATGCTTAGAACATCAGTCCCCAAGTCTGGGTCCATCTTGTTTTTTCCTGATGCCACTCCATTGACTTAAACAGGCATGTCTAGCATTCAGTTTCCAGCAAAGTAAGCTGCTGTGGTCACTGATGGTTTAAGAGATAGGTTTGTCCTGTGCTTGCTAGGTTGGTGGTTTGGACCCCCACTTATTCTGTGTCAGATGTTGTGTCCTTTAGTAAGACACTCCACCTCCTTTGCTTGCTATCGGGCCCGGCGATGCCTTGTATGACATTCTCACTTCTCTTGGTCTGACCCAAGGCAGCTGTAGCTTCAATTTAGAAGCTTTCTCTTTTTCTTAAAAAGCACACCAGAGAAAAGAAGGTCACATTAACCTTGAATTTTCACTCTCACAGCTGTAAAACAGATTGGAGTGTTAATTTAAGTTATCCCCTCAATTACTAAATAAATCTACTGTGGCTTGTCATTCCAGGGACCTAGCTATAGAATATATAACTAGATTTGTTTTGTCTGACTGCAAGCTAAGCGCTTTAGTTTGGTACAAGCTTTGAAACGGTACATTTTGACCACACAGGTTCACGTGATTATAGAATTTACAGTTGATTTCTGTGTTGGGAAAGCTGCACCTGCTTGGTTTTAATTGCCCCAGAGTGTGCTCTAATTCCATGGCTCATATAAACTACTGTCTTTGTGGTCTAAATGTACATGGATAGATTTTGTGTTCAAATGTTATAATAGGCTTTAAACTTTAAAAATCCTTAGATTTGACAGACAAACACATCAGAAATGTATTTTTTCAAACTACTTTTCTTAAATGAGCGTTTAGGGGCTTTAAAAACAATACACACTGATTTGAAAATGGCCTGCATAATGCCAAGGGAGTCATTTGGGGGCAAATAGCTGCTTGTGTTGAGCTTTAGTCCATAATTAGGTCAGAATGCAAGTGCTCGTATTGTGATGTTGGCCCACAAGGACTCGCAGAGCTCCAGCTCCAGTGTTTGGAGTGTAACCATGTGTGTCACATTGACTCATTGAGTCCCTCTAGTGCTGTTGCTTTGCTAATAGAGAAGGCCTCATTCACAACCTTACGCTCCTATCAAAACGAGTTTATAGTGCTGTAATGTGGGACCCCATTTAAGGAACAGTTAGCTCTTTTGAACTCTCGCCCTCATGGGTCTTGAATCTCGAATGTCAGGGTTGCAAAAAGCTTCGAGAGTATAATGACACCTGGCTTCAATGCTGTAAACTCATTCAGGCTCTTTTTTCAACTTCTTCCAACTTCATCACCTTGCTGTACTACAAGTCCATCTCAGGCCCTTCTCGCCTCCTCATTGGCCCTCACCTTTCTCTTTTATTGATCATCAGCTGGCGTTTGGAAGAGAGAGGAGCTTTAATTAAGGAGCCAGACCGGTCTGTCAATTTAACTCAGTGTTGCGTGGAGAGCACCAGACCAAGCGATGGTCCTAATAGGGCTTCACACTAAACAACACGCACACCTGGACAGCAGAGGCCCTCAGGGAGAAACAAGACAGGAGGGGCTGTTGACAAGTTTGCTCTGAGGAGAAAAAGTTTAGCTATTTTCAGATGTCTGAGAAAACATGAGTTTAAGTTATTGTTGCCTCCAAAAATGTTGAAGATTAATTGCTAGTAAAACCTCAATAACACGGCAGAAAAATCTGATACTTTTGGAAGTACTTTAACTGACACCAATGTTTAACATATTTCTTCAGCTGTCATTAAATATAAATATAATCATATAATACGAACAGGTTAAAAATCTTAAGTTCCCAATCTTAAATAGCAACAGCGATCCAGTAGATTCAGTAGATCTAATAAATGAATTAACTTAATTTAAAAGGAGCAAATCAAGAACATTTCACACTAACTCAAATAATAAGCAGATAACCATCACTTTGAACTTTAATGAGATGTTTAACAGTGTTTTGATGTTTTTTTCTTTTAGCCTCAGGAGGTCAAATTATATAAAGAGCATTGGTCCTTATCTGGAGTCACAGAGAAAAACTGTTCTGTACTCATTGTTTTGCTAAACCAGACTGTTCAAACATCAGTCCTGAGCTGTTTCAGGTGGAACCGCCATGCGGTGAAGTTAGACTTTGATCCAAGGCTTTCAGCAGATGAATTAATTTCAAACTGGCTTCAGATGCAACAGATCACATGGAAACTTTAACGTCTAACGACAACAAAGCAAGCCTGCTAAAATGATTTAGTCATTATTGCATTCATTGTTAGACTTTCAGACTACTTTCATCCACTTAGATTGGATCAGGTGACAGATTTTTTTGCAGGATTAATTTCTTTAAGTCTACCATCTTCATGTCAGTGATTCAACATTCATGTTTATCAAGAATCAAGAATCAGTTTATTTATGTAGCGCCAATTTACAACAGGTGTCGTCTCAAGGCACTTTACAAAAAATCAATTAAAATCAAGGATACATTCTAACAAATCAATTTGAAAAAGTTTCCAATCTAAGGAACCCCAGCAGATATAGAAACAGAGCAAACATTTTACAAACCACAAACTCCGTTTAATATTTACCTTTTAGTCTAATAGATATTTTAGTCCAGCTTGATTTGTCCATATATTCAGGTTTTTTGAATGCTACTACAATTTTAAAGTGTTCCCAAATGTCAAAAGAGGATAACCAATTTCAAAGAAACTCCAACATTTGAGTGTCTATGATTTAAAAATGGTTTTTAAGAATCTGTTTAGGATGGATTTATCTCATTCTATTTTTGCTAGTCTCAATCATTTAGATTTTTAAAAAAGGTTTTAAAACTTAGTAAAAATTGCCTAGCTTTAAAGCAAATTTTAACGTTACAGATCCTGATGGTTAGCCATTTTTTTGACCACAGCACAGGCCAACCCAGCAAATGTCTCCAGTTTGTGATTTGGAAACGTTCACACAAGTTGCCAAATGTATTGCATTCATTTGCTTATCAGCTGATACAGTAATATCTCGTTATAACCCTCGTTTGTTGATTTGTATGACAGCTTTCAAGCACAAAAAGAAACCATAAAACTACATCTTTGGCGGTAACTAAAAGGAAGGCCGCCTTGTTTGTGTTTCAGTCTGCTATATTCCACTGGAAAGAACACCTTCTTGAGCTCCCTAACACATATGCGTCATGTCTGCCTCCTTGTTGGGCCGACAATGATCCCTGGCTTTAATCGATAAAAACATCAAAACAGCTCTACCTCTGCCCTCTTGTTGACTCTGCGTGTCTCTTGTCTCTCCTCCAGAGAAAGTCAGTATGCTGTCAGCATTGATCGCCCCCTTCAAGTACATAAGCCCTGGGACCAGCAGCACTGAGGACGAGGACAGTTTAAGTAAGCTGCTGTATGCTTTTCTCTCTCTCTCTTTCTATCAGGAATGTTTTTGGTGGCATGATGAATGTGGAACTGAAATCTCTGTCACCTGCATAATTAACTATTTTTGGGAAATGAGTTCTTTGACTACAAATGGGTCTCTTTAAAAGTGAGCTAATAAATGTTAAATCTAAGTGCTACTGATGAATAAGTCATCAAATCGGATGCTTGCCTGCCAGCCTGCATACTCTCTCATCTTGAGCTACAATCTGCCCACCAGTAAGTGACTCCCACCGTTAAAATTCCTCTGAACACCCTGTTTTTGTTCGTTCGCCATCACGCCACCACTTCATCGTAATGACGGTTGAAGAGCGTATCGCAGCTGTTTTAAGGCGTTGCTCTTACTGAGGGTAGAAGTGTGAAATAAAGCAGCCTAAAAACCTTTTTCCCTCATCCTTTTCTTGGAAAGTCTTAGCACTCGCAGCAGTTCCTCCCCCCATTACAAATAGGATTGATGCTCTGCAAGGGCCGCGGGGACCAATGTTTCCTCCTCCCGACTCAGATTCCTAACCAATTTGGAGGCAGATTACAGGATGATTTGGCAGATAACATCACCATTTCAGGGGATTTGTATTTGGGTTTTAAAATACTTAAATATAATACAGCCCTGTGGAAAGAAGTGGGCTCAGCTCTGGGAGTTGATTGTAGATGTGTTCATTACCATTTCATTGTGTATCAAGTGGCTCAATCTGCCTTGGAGAGATTTTTTCTTGATTCATTTTGTTCAGCCTGGATAAATGAGCGTTGCACAGTAATGATTGCTTTCTTTTCACAATGTTTCTTGAGTATTTTTCATATCTTCCTTTTAAACTTGTCTCTGTATTTTACTGGTTTGCATTGCAGGCACAAGCAGTGCAGATGTAAAGGAAAACCGTAACATCAGTAACTTGGAGGATCTCTCCATCACCTCCGGAGAATGCCAGTCGCTTTTCTGCTCAGAGTCTCCGAGAGGGGGCAGCTCCGGTCTGAAGCGGAAACGGCCCCTGGAGGAAGACAACAACGGGCACCTATGTCAACTTCGTCTGATTTATAAGAAACTGTCCTGGTCTGAGGCTCCAAAGAACGCTTTGGTACAGCTAAATGAGCTACGACCGGGGCTGCAGTACCACATGGTGTCCCAGACGGGTCCCGTCCATGCCCCCGTTTTCTCAATTGCTGTGGAGGTTAATGGATTGACATTTGAGGGGACTGGGCCAACAAAGAAGAAGGCAAAGATGAGGGCTGCAGAGCTGGCTCTCAAATCCTTTGTGCAGTTTCCCAATGCTCCACAGGCCCACCTGGCCATGGGAAACATCTCAAACCCCTCGGCAGACTTCACATCCGACCAGGCCGACTTCCAAGACACGCTCTTTAAGGAATTCGAGTCATCGTCGTGCTCCGATGAGCTCAAACTTTGTAACCCCGCAAGCGAGAGTGAGCTGCTATCAAGCGAGCTGCTTCGGCACGGACGGCTGCTACGCCATACGTTGGACCTCATGGTGCAAGCTCAGCAGAGGCTTGGCGGGATCGTACCGGGGCCTGAAACACCAAAGAGTCCAGTGGCGTTGCTCAACGAGCTCCGGCCAGGCTTGCGGTATGCCTGCCTCTCAGAGCGAGCCGAGGGCCGGCGGCTGCGGAGCTTTGTGATGGCAGTACGTGTGGATGGCCGAATATTTGAGGGCTGTGGTCGCAGCAAGAAGCTTGCCAAGACTCAAGCAGCTCAGTGTGCTCTTCAGGCTCTCTTCAACATCAGGACAGCCCCTGAAGGGAGGACGGGCCTCAAAGCCAGCAGGAAGAGTTGTCCTCATTTACCCCAGGTGAGTGAAGTCACATCCCAAATGCCTGGGTTACGCTAAGCTTCTTTGGCAGCCGCTCTATGTCCTACAGCGACCTGTAATGACCAAAACAGCAGGCATGCAGCAAAAACCCAAACACCTTCCAGAGTAATTAAGCTAGAAATTAGATTGAAGCTAAAGATAGCAGAACGGAAGGGAAAATTGCCACAGCGCAGATAGAGATATGAATGAGCCAGCAGGGATTTATCTGGTTACAGATTTGTCCTCTTTTTATTGAGTATTCTCGGATGTTGAGTAAACAATATCCCAGTTTGTTGGTCTGTTTAAATAGAATATCAAGTAAATGAAGCTAATTATTATCCCAGTGTCTCTGAGACAAAAGAAATCACCATAACAACCCAAATGGGTTTTTATTTCTTTCCCCAGCCATATATGTTTGCAGAGCTGTAATTGGGAACGTTCTGTAATTTTGTAAAATCTCCTGTTTCCTCGTGTGTGGCACCACAGTTTCTACAAACATGAATTCAATCTGTAACCCAGAGGAAAAGGGAAAGCAAAGAGCAAATCGACAAACAAACCACAGAGACCAATCCCCGGCTCATTTAGCCAAATATTTAAGTAGCAATCAGAGCGAGGAAACCAGTTTTTGGAAAACTTGGCCGAATTGAAGAAACAAAAGATGCGGTTTTCGGATTAGCTGGTTGTTGTTGACAGCTGGTTCAGCTTAAAAAAAACTCCCTCAAGTGTTTAATTCAATTTATATAATTTGATTTGCTTGTGTTTGTATGAACAGAAACTATATTTCTACAGCGTCCAGGACATGAGCGTGCAGAAAACCCAAAACAACACATTAAAGTCGTTTTAAGTCATACAATGACGTGTAAGCCACCTGCCTCTTCACAGACATGAATTGAAAATCACATCCAAAGAGCTCTCGCCCTTAGATCTTTGCTTAAAGCTTTTTTTTTTTTCTTTCCATGCACCCTGCAGGATGTTGTGATAAATTAGGTTTCTGTTTGAGCTTTGCCGAAATAAACTGGCGAAAGCGTCCTTCCCCAGAGCGAAACATCAACCCAACAGACCTGCACATGTTTACCTGGGAGAAACTTCTTCTTCCCCTCCTGAATGCCATGGTGTCTAAAAAGATTTTAAACGGATTTGCTGCACCCGTTTAGTTCCAGAAAGCAGTCGCTTGTGGAATTTCTTGAAAGTCAAGCGTGCTGTCTGCTATCCTCGGAGTCTCCAAGGATAGCAGTTTTCTTTTTTTTACTGGGAAAGGACAAACATAATCCATATAATGTTAATGCCTGATTGGGCGTGTAGACGAACGAACGCGCGGCTAGGCGTGTGTTTTACAGCCACAACTGGAAACGGTTTTATGTGCAAAGCAAAGCCGCCCGGCTCGCACTCCCACGTGAGTCAGTCCCGATGCCAGGCGCTGATTGCACGGATAGCGGTGGAGCGGCCTGTAGATGTGATGCATAATTTGGGGGCGGCTGCCAGATGTAGCCTGCGGGTAGCGCAAACGGAGTGGTGTTATGCCAATTTATGTGTGCCAGCTCAGACTGTTCTTTTCCCTGCAACTCTACCTGTTGCAAAATAAAGCTGTGTTGGTGACATGTGCAACGTAGTGTACGATGGCAAGACTTCACTAGATAGCAGAAAGTCTTCTGCTTAAGACAAAAAGCTTCAACAGTTTAGATGTCAGAGGTCTTATGTGACAGTTTGTCGTTGCCAGTTATTTGTGAAGTGCTTATGAAAATGTACCTTACAATAAAGGCTCAGAGGCTACATATAGATTAGTAAAGTTGTTGACATTTTGTTGACATTTCATTTGTTCTGCAAAGTTTTTGTAGCTTTAGATAGCAAAATGAGACCAATGTGAGGGATCAAAAATGTATAGAGCAGTATTTAAGTCAGATAAGAGCTCAGTGGAATGATTGGTCGACATTTTAAGGGTGGAAGATTTTTTTTAACTTTCCCAAACTTTGCTCCCGTTATAGCCACAAACCTTTATGTGTACGATAAGAATTTGATGTTATCCACCAACACAAAGCAGCATTCAACTGCCAACCTAAACCAATTTCAGGTTCTTTTCCATTGATTTCAGTTTTCTGCATAATTTACAAACAAAATGTTTGTAAATTATGCACTGACATGTTTTATTCACAAATATGGTCACAGATTTATATAAAACTATTTTAACAGTAACACTTTTCCAGTCATATATTTTTTGTATTATCTATCTGTCTAAAAATTGGAAATGCCTGCTGATAATATTTTATTCATTTAAAATAAATCAAACCAAATCTCCGATATTGCTACACTTTTCCAGTTTTTACATCAAAATTACTAAATCATTGCACGAGTTATTCCGGATTATTGCAGGTAGAAGGCAAATATTTTTATTCATATTGATATTGAAACATTTCATACCTTGACTTATAAAACATGGTGCATACAGAACATCTTTATTCACACTCTTTGAAGAAGAGCAGAACTTAAAATCTTAGGTTTAAAATGGTATTCCCACATTGTGTTATGTCCTTATTCCTGCCATTGTTTCTTTTGTTTCACTAATAATCAGAATTTTGCCTCACAGCTGTTTCAGATACCCATGTAGAACAAGTCAAGCTTGAAGGACTGCTTTAGTACTGGGTTGAGTTTCTAAAGGCTGCATGTTTTTATAAGGAACATATTGTGATGCTTTAATATAAGAAATGAGGACAGTATGGCCTTTTAGTGAAGACACTGTTCAAAAGATGTGCCCATATTGATGGAGTTCTGCAGAAGCCTAACATGGATTGAGCCAAACTTGAAGGATTGCAAGGGGTCTCTATCCCAACAATGAAATATTTAGATGCAGCGCCACTACACAACGTTTCCCTCTTCTCACTCTTTCTTGGTTTCACATTCATACTAAAGAAAGAAACAAGGGGGATTAACAAGACAAGCATACAAGCGTACTAGCAGTAGACTCTACTGCATTAATACCAAGCTGCAGTCTTGTCCTCCTACACTCGTGTCTCTAGGAATTAGCTTTAACAACCAGAGCAGAAGCAAAGTGTTCCTCTGCAGTTTGCTTTGCATTAAACTGTTATTTATCTACAAACAAAGGCTTTTGATTTTGTTTTCCCTTCCTTAAATCCATCCTGTGATCTTGGGAAATTAACAACAGACCTGTTCTGCTAACGAAACCTCATTCTTTGGAGTTGAAGATGATGAATCAAGAAGAATCAAGAATCAGTTTATTTATATAGCGCCAATTTACAACAGATTTCGTATCAAGGCACTTTACTAGAAAATCATTTAAAATCAAAGATACATCATTACAAATCCATTCCAAAAAGTTTCCAATCTAACAAACCCTAGCAGATTGTATAGTCATTGACTTGCAGCATTCACTCCTCTGGAATCAGCAGACAGAAACAATGGCTTGTGTTGTCGTTGACTTTACAGCAATCCCTCATACTGAGCATGAATGTAGCGACAGTGGAGAGGAAAAACTTCCCTTTAACAGGAAGAAACCTCCAGCAGAACCAGGCTCAGTACAAGCAGCCATCTGCCACGACCGACTGGAGGTTTGAAGAGACACAAAACGAAAATAGATGCAGAGGAAACTGAGAAATAGAGTTTATAGCAGCAGTTGTAGAACGTCACTGGCAGCATCACAGCCCATGTTCTCATCCAAGAAGCTGTCTCAGCTAACAGAGCGCCAGACCAGGTGTGGTTACTATGGAGAGAAGAACACTAAGAGAAAACAAAAGGTTGAAATAACGACAACTAAAGCAGATTGGGCAAAGGAAGAAACTATCAGAGAGAGAATTTTTAAGATTATCCTCCAGCAGTCTAAGCCCATAGCAGCATAACTATAGAAAAAACTTTAATATATACATATAGAAAAACATAAAAATAACTTAACCCTATAGATTGAGACATGAAGAAGGTAGAGCAAAGGAGCACCGTCTGTCAAGACTGAGTTCCTCCCCCAACCGGATTAGGCTGTCTTCTCTACCTCTTCCGATCTACAAGCTTTATCAAACAGGAATGTTGAAACTAGACAGGGTGTCTGCCTCACGGACTAAAGCTGGAAGCTGGTTCCACAGGAGAGGAGCCTGATAACTGAAAGATCTACCTCCCATTGTGCTTTTAGAGATTCTAGGAACCACCAGTAAACCTGCAGTCTGAGAGCGAAGTGCTCTGTTTGGGACATAAGGAGTAATCAGATCTCTGATATACGATGGAGCTTGATTAGTGAGGGCTTTTTATGTCAAAAGAAGAATCTTAAAATCTATTCTAAGTATGACATTGAGGAAATGAAGGGAAGCTAAAATTGGGGAGATCCGAACTCTTGCTGCAGCGTTTTGGAAAAACTGAATAATTTTAATTGATTTGTGAACTTCCTGCTAATATAGAGTTAGGATAGTCCAGCCTTGAAGTAACAAATGCATGGACTAGTTTTTCAGCATCAGTACTAAGGATATTACTCTGATGAGAGTCCAATGTCAGTATAATCATGCTTGGATTTAAAATTACCTTAGTAGTTTACGAACAGTGATATCTGAGGTCTGAAAGTGTAAGAAAAAAATAATGTTACTGTATTCTGTCCATGTATTTTACTGTACATTTATTTTACTCTGCCTCAAGGGTATGTCAGCTTCTACACTTGCTAGACTTTATTATTAATCACTCATTAGTGAGCAGTCCTTCAGTCCGGGGCTCAGCAATCCAGTTAGCAGTAAAGGCATTTTCTTTATTAAAGCCACCATTGAAGTGAGAAAGCACTGGAATAATCATGACATCCACTTTAACAAGTGGAATGATTACCCCACTGTTCAGGCCTTGATTGGCCACTTAATCTCCACTCGGCATCACAACGCGCCATGGCGTTGCCAAGTCAACGAAGTGTTTGACCGCAACTGTGGGAGGCCAGAGAGTCACTAGGTCTTCGTCTTGGGGGGGAAAAAAGACCCAAAAAAAGGACGTCCCTGCATTTGATTAAATTTTATTTTGAGACATTACCCATCTCTGTCTATTAATTTATATATATTTATATATAGATGAAATGCAGCTGCAGGGCCTAGGGTTCAGGGGTGTCTTTGCGTTTAGGCTGATGTGATTCGCCTATCTCTAAATGTGAAGCGGCGCAGATAGAGAGGGATACAGAGCGGTCAAGTGGAGTAATTTCCCTGCCTCCGCCGCGGCAAATTGAATATGATTTCAGACACGTGAAGGTGACCCCTGTCAGTGGCTGAGCCTCTCGCAGATTGTTTTCTTTGTCTAATCTCTCCCTCCTCTAATCTGTCTCAATATAAACAGCTGTGACAGGCTGATCATTAATTAATATTGCCACAACAAATTAGCGACAGCGATCGCCCGGCCAAGCACCCTGTCTAAGAAAGAAATTCACCAGCTTGCAGAGGGGAGGTTAGGGGAGGGAGGAGGTGTGAACAACACATTAGAGAGGAGTTGACTAACAGCTTTGGAGGCCTCACAGATAGTGTTGCACCCCCCCCCCAGCATGTAGACAGTGATGGCAACAGATATACAAACAGTGACAGCCCTTCATACTGCAGGGTATCTCACAGGATCGTCTGCGTTTCTAATTGCAGTCGCGCAGATAGAGCGAGGAAACATCTGCATCCATCACCATCTACACTCGGCCCTGATCAATATGAAACGATTCAGGAATTATGGGCTTTGAGGACAGATAAGAAGGGAATGCCATTTTATTCCTCTTTGTTTTCACCGCACCGACGAAGGGATGTCCCATTATTCCTTTTAAATGTGAAGGGTGAGGGAAGGAGCAGTTTTCAGAAAACGAGTGGTTCGATCCAATAATTTACAATAAAAGCATCCTGATGGATCACTGACGTTTATCTAAGCCTCTTTCACGACGTGCTCTTTGTAACCCCACTCTTCCACTCCCCTTCCTGGGGATGGAGTCAAATGTTCTTTATACTAGTGGAGGCATTCATGAAGCGCCCAAATTTTTCTAAAAAGACTGGATGGAGAAATTAGGTTTAACCGATTTACCTAAAAAGTACAGCAAACATGTCATTGGGAGATTACAGCTCTGCGACCTGATTCAATTGATCTATTTAAAGGTGACCAGGAAACGCAGACCCCCACCTGCAAACTAAGCCCAAAACACTTAACCTTATTGTAAGCTTGGTTCTACCCGGTACAAGGAATGTAAGTGATTTATGTGTCAACGTGGAGAAACTTTATCTGGTGTTAGGTTGTGTTACTGTCAGGTTTTTTTGGGATTATATTCTAAGTTAATGTAGATCAACTACTGTACATAAAAAAAAACTCCTTGTTGCCAAAGCTCAGCGGTCCCAGAACGACAATAAATCTGCATCCATCAGTTCCTCTAATGCAGAGGAACTGAGCAGTGTGATCATGAGCAACACGTCCCTCAGATAAGCTTTGATAAATTACACCAAAGAGGGCGGGGCCAGAGAGACGGACGGTCACGCTCAGGTGTGTGGATGAGTCGGGCGACTTCGGCAGGATATGACGATTGTAGTTTCAACACGGATCTGGTTTTCAGAGTGGAGGTAAGGGAAGCTTTATATACCCCATTCTGCATCTCATCAGAGCCGCTCACACAGCCGAAGCAGCTGAGGACAGAATAGGTCGACTTTCTGAGTGGGTAAGGTGATACTTGCAACGCCATCGCTACATTCAAAGATTGTTCAAATCAGTAACAATCTCTCAACAACAAAAAAAATGGAGCTTTAACATTTAGATTTGGACTATCTCAAGTGAAGCATGATAAAACTTCAAGTCCTGACTGGCTACGCGGGGCGTGTCTGAGTGAGATGGTTTTAATAAGTAAGGCTGTAGCGTTTCTACCAACAGAGACATTCAAAAGCAGAAGCCACGGTTCAACCAATAGAGGAGAGACTCGTACACAGTCGAGGCCAAATATTAAACGCGTTAACTATTGAAACAATTTAATATGATATTATAGAGATTTTCCCAACCTATGTCCGTACAACCACATTTATTTGATTTTTATAGAGGGAAATGCAGTTAAGCCAAACCAGATGCTTGACATCAAAATATACACATTAACTCTTTGCTGCAGCATAACCCCAAAAATAAGCATTTTTGTCAGTTTCTTGATCAGAGCTCCAGCTTTGGCAGCGATTACATAGAAGAACACAGACGTTTCCTGTTAAACTCTGCATGAAACACTCAAAGAAATATTCAGGTGGGAGTGGGAAGTGTTGAAAATGTGATCAGCAAAAAATAAAATGGAATCAAAAATGAAATATTGGGGAGTAGAGCAGCTTTTAAAGTTGCCTTAAGACATATAAAAAAAACATTTTTTTGTGTTTGATGGATATTCTTGCCAAATTTGAAAAGGTGTCAAGTCTTAATGTGTCTGACCATTTCACAAAATAGTAAAACAGGTGAAATCACCCTCCTCCCTTCCTGTCATCTTATTTTAGAACCGCCTTTTGATAATAGTTGCATATATGTTGCATGTATTTTTAGAGTGGAACTCTAAATGAGCTAATGAGCATTTATAAACACCAAGTTTTTTCACATCTTAGTTGGACTAAGGCTCAGGACTTTGACTGGTCCGGTCTAACTACAAGACTCTCCGATAAAATTGTCTAAAGGTGTCTCAAAAACATAAAGGTTTACAGACAAAATAAACAATTTTATACATTTGAAAGTCATGATACATGTGTATACTGTCATTATTACAGTCCCTCCACTTCAGAGGCGTTGTGTAGCATGTATCCAAAGCACAAGGGGAAAAGTTATTTCCAGGCCGGTTGGTGTGTGCCCTGTGTTCCCTCATTCTTTCCAACAGATGTATAGAGGAGTGGCAGTCTAGCTGTCAAGGGTCTGTTAGTGAGCTCTTTGCTCGCTTGAACAGGCGGACTGAGTGGTCTTCAATCCGGGGCAAATGGGATCTGAAGATCCGCTGTGCTGTTTTGGTAACATTGTGCTCGCTCTTTATCTCTACTGTTGTGCTGTTAGAGTAGCACACTCTGCAGACGTAATCCAGTGCATCGGCAGAATCTGGTCAGCCGACCACACCGCCAGAGAGTTCTCAAGGAAAAGAGTCCCCTGTTTGCCTTTGGTGTTGAGGCTGCAGGTGAGAACATCTGAGGTGGGGACCCCCCAAAATCCTCAACATTTTCCTTTAGCTTCAAAACACATGCACTACATTGTGTACAAGAAAACCATTCGTAATACAGTGCAGTGGGTGGTTCTCATGTGTTTAACTGTGGACAAGTTCAGACAGACGATTAGATTTATGCTTTATAGCCTAAAAAATGAACCAAAGCGAAAACTCATTGTACAAACCATAAATTTGTTTTTGTTTTGCAACTGATCTTAAGCTCTGACCTCCAAACATGACCCCAAGATGGGAAATCCTTGTGCACGTTCATAAAGTATCTCATTACACTTTGTGTGCAAAACTAATGCGGGCATAAAGCAGCTGTTTGCTCCTGGAACGCCACTCTGCCCTTTTACCAGCCACTTAGCTCATCATTTGGTATTTAATAAAAGAGCAGAGGGGGAGAAAGTGGAGATTTCTGTGTGAAATCACCAAACAATAATGTTTCTCCGTCTGAATGGGGAGCAGCCCGTACATGGAAAGGTTAAAATCATCCTCATCTGTCTAATATGTATGCAAAATATGACCTATGAGGCTGCAGGCTGTTCGCTCTAATGTACTGCGTCAGCATGCAGCTTTGTGGGAAAATCCCTTAGCTCGGAGGAACTGTAGCGGGGTTGCTTGGGTCATGTCACCTTGCACATACACCATAACGCCCCTGTAATCTATTCCAAAGAAGCACGGCGCTGCTGTGTGCAATCCTGCTCACCCTACAGTATCCAGACTTGCAGCTACTAAGTCTTCATTCTTCATGACAGTCTTCCATTACTTCCCCATCCTTTCTCTTCCCCCCTCACCCCCAACCCCCCCTTCCCTCGGCAGCCACAAGCTGTGCGCCAAGCATGGCTATAATCATTCCTGAAGAACCTCTCACACTTCATTAAAAGCATAATCACGTTCATTACAATTTCATAGGCGTTCAGGTAGCAAATGGCTTCAGATAAATCATGACTATTGGTGCCGTGTGACTGCCGTGTGTAGGTTTATCTCTGGCTCTCAGGCAGGGAGGCAAGGAAGAGGCGGGAGTAGAGGGCTCCGGATATGTGGCCTTTAAATGACCTTCCAGCCTGCAGCAGTGGTCCGTGCCGTCACACGTTCCGAGCGGCGCCCAGAGATCAGAATGCTCCTGATGCCCCTTGGGTCGCATACAGTGAACTGATCAACAGATGTGGCACTGTAGGGTTGTTTTAGACTGATCTCTGTGACACCGGGTGATTAATTCATTTTGAGCAGTTTTTGACGGTTGTTTGTCTTAATCTGCCCCTGACAGTATTATAAAGAAGACAGCTGTCAAAACATAAATTAAAGACTTGGATAAGGACTAGCTGATAGGGGACTAACTTGACTTCTAAGTCAAACCCAACTGCTTGGAGAAATTTTCGTATAATGATTTTAGCAACACATTTTTCTGGCTTGTTTTAAAACCAATAGATTTGAAAAATAAATGAATAACATGAAAACATGTATACACGAAGATGGCTCAACACTTTTTTCTTAAAACACAAATAAGTGTTTTAAGAAACTATGTGAAAGGAAGGCTGATTTTCTACATGTCAGTCAGACTGTGAGGGAGAGCAGAACTTTCAGCGCACAACAGGAAGGCCATATGTTCTAAAGAAGCCATTTTACAACTCTGCTAGCTTAAAATAATTGTAAAACCCTGTTTTTCATCACACTCACACAGTGTGACGATGCCTGTACAGTATATCCTCTGTTAAAATAAACAATCACGGGTGAGTTTTAAGTGTAAACAAAGTTTCCTCCACTTGCACACAAATTGTTGCTTTGACTTTTTATAAATGACAATAATAACAGCCAGTTCCTAAAACAGAGTTATCAATACCTCCAGAAAGAAAAGAAACAGAAAAATGAAACCTGGCTGCGTCGTAGTCCAACTAATCTCATTCACGGTTGAACACTGAGACTCATTGGGCTTCCCAAGCCTCGCAGATGTTTCCCCGAGTGGCTTCTGTTTCAGACGTAAGCAGTGCTGCTTCTCTGTGGTTCTTTCTATGAAATACCCTTGCAATAATCTTGGTTTTCATTAAAGAAATTGGCCTTTTGCTCTCCAAATGATGCAAAGAATGGGCTCTATTACATGTTTAAATTAGCCAAACATTATTTTTCATGGTAATTTTCTGCTCCCATTAATTAAATCGTTTCAACTGCATTTGTATCGTAATTATTTTAAATAATTTTAGCTTGATTGAGACCATTTGCATTAAGGAAATATCGAGGAGCAATTTTAAATGGTTAATAAAGACATTTCTCAACATTGTAACTAGTTGAGATCAAGATGGGAGCTAATAATCATTGACATTGTTAAGAATGTTAATAGGAAATTTTTGGTCCTAATAACATTAGAAAAACAAACTAAGTACCTTGCTTACCCGCCCTGCATAGAATACTGGATTTAGTACCAACTCAATAGGGGGGATGTAGCAACATACATTTTTTTAATGTGGGGTTAAAGTGAAACATCTGCTACCTGTGTCCCGCTCTGTGGGACTACGGCGAGGAGGCTTTCTAACAGAGGTGAATGAGGTGTTTGTATGGCTGTTTGTGAATGTGAAAGAGTAGCAGGGGTACAAACTTAGCTGGCAGGGAAATGGATGCAAGACAGACCGTGGGGGGAGGAAGGGAGGTAAGGATGGATGGAGTTCAGTGGTGGAAAGAGAGGGGAAAAAAAAACCTCAGCGGAACAAAAGACCTTCAGGATTAATTAGGCGTCAGATTGGTTGCAAGGCACAGAGGGGGGAGAAGGAGAGAGTTTGGCATTCTGGGAAGACCTCATGTCCTCAGCCCTCATAATTCAGCCTGCCTGCCCATGAGTATATGAAAGCAAGCTAGTTAGGTCCTGTGCTGTGCCTGAAACCACTGTCTACTGGGTAATGGATGGAGCCCACACTCCATCTTTATGTATTTTTATGTTATCCCGTTCGGCAATAGTAGGAGGTCATATATGTAACACGTAATGTTTACATGATGGCTTTCCCAGCCTGTGTCAGTACTCTCTGGAAAGAGGGAAGTATGGGGAAATTATATTCTCTGTAGATAGCAACATTTCTCCCTCCTTGGGTTCTTAGCAGTGCCTGAGCAATGCCAAATTAGACGAGAATGAATACACATAATAAATGCAGGTGAACACTCACTGAACTTCTTACCTTCTGCGCTATTATCAGCTGAATTTCTTTTCGCATTACTTCCAGAACAGCTGAATTGATGATTCGGGTCACAGGTGCCACCTTTATATTCAAAAGGCGGACGCGAATATACCTGTTAATGCCATCTTCCGTTGTCACTGTCACAGAAGGACGTTACCGGGGTGACCTTTGGTGGCGCATCTCATCCCCCCGGTACAGGAAGTGCGTTGAACTCTGCATACAGATGACTGGCAGGGTTGCCGTTAAGCGTAATATCACAGCGCGGTTCCATCTCCAAGTGAAGCACTTACCGGATCAAATAAAAGCCTTCCCGGGGGCCAGACCAAATCATGTCCTTTCAACGTTTGTTCCAATCATTCAGATTCACAATGGTAGATCATACATAAAGCTTTATGACATTGTACATCACAACAAGGTGGGGTCTTTTTGTTTTGTTTTTTTTAATTGGATGATTAAAAGTTTGTTTTTTAACATAGGGCTGTGGTAAAACTTTAATAGATTGTGTTAAAGAAGAAAAGAAAACTCTGTATATGAAGTTATTGTTAGAAAACTTTAAAAAAACTTTGACACAGCCATGTCTTCATATTTACCAGATAGGCTCAATAAAAGATGATGAATTACTAAAAGCCCTTGCAGACATGTCCTTCCACCTGAGCTGAACGTCCCTATTGCTTTAGCACCTAGCTGTATGCCGGCAGGTACATGACAAATCCATTCCCTCTGCCCTGTTTTTAGAGCCCGCATGTAGGCTGCACCTAAGTCCTTGTGTGGAGAGGCCTCCAATGCACCCTCTGCCACTTCTGTAGCTGAAATGAAAGTGGCAGTCACAGAATAAAGCTGTCGGTTTGACTAGGAGGCCTTTCCAAACAGAGGCTGACTTGCGTCATAGGAGCTATGTGTGATGTAACGTGATGCCTTGCTTGGCTTTTTTAGACTGTGATAGCATACAGATGAAACACTTGTATGTCATACTCTACCTCTAACAGTACAACAGTATTAAATTAAGATAAACTTTCAAAAAAGGTTCAGAAATCTA
Source organism: Orestias chungarensis (assembly GCA_032876305.1). Taxonomy (NCBI): domain Eukaryota; kingdom Metazoa; phylum Chordata; class Actinopteri; order Cyprinodontiformes; family Cyprinodontidae; genus Orestias; species Orestias chungarensis. The sequence goes on from JAVLVB010000598.1 coordinate 269,885, forward strand.
TCAGAGATTGTTGTTACAGATACTTGTATAAGAATTTATCCACCTTGATGTCTAGTTTCCCATTTCGTCATATTACAACAACACTCATCCAATTTTTTGGAAAGGTTATTCAACTGATCATTCGTAATTGCTTGTTCCGATAGAGCCCTCTTTGATCATGTAGTTTGATTTTGCTAAGACAAAAATGCTACAACAGAATAAAGCGCATTGGAGATTATACCTATATAAAAGACAAAGGAAGCTACGTTGTTTTTTATTTACTGGCATAATATCACTCCATCCTCCTTAGTGACAGACCACAGAACAAAATCTTCACTTCAATATCCCTTTATTCAGTTAGAAATCACAAAAGGATTTACCTGTTCAAAATATAAGTCCCTGTAGTTTATTCAGACCTGATCAGCCTGCAGTGATGGCAGCACTGTGTATTTCTGCTTCTGAGGACACACAAACACAGGCTCTGAAACACCGATAAGCTACTCAGTCTGTCAAACTGATGCATTCCAGATACTTGCCAGCCATATTTGATGGGTGCACATAAAATATAACTGCACTCTGCAGTATTGGTTATACATTTGATTAGAGATGTTGTTGTATGAGATCTTGAATGTATGCATGGAACAAATTAGACATCAGGCAGACCATGAAGGATCTTTACAGGGTCTCTTGGAGTATGTATTAAGAATTCAGGATTGAACTTGCAGAAACCTCCCAAAGTTAGATCTCAAGAGATCATTATTGTGCTGGCAGAACCATCCACTTATCTGAGACTTCTGACCCTCATATACCTGAATAGATTGGTGATGGTAAAATTTTAAGCAGTATTTTCCACATTGGTCTTATGTCGAAGCTATAACAGCGTTAAGCCCCTACCAGATGTGCAGCACTTAAATAGTTTTATATAATCTAGACACAGTGAAGTGTGCACGTCTCCAAATTGCGCATAGTAAGGATAGAAGTGTTTAAAGTATTTATTTAGTGTAGTTTGCAATAAATCAAATGTCAAAGGACCTTTATACAAATTAGCCAATCAAACATACCAAATCAGATTTACTGATGCAATTCTGTCGCATTTTTTTTTTATAATGACAAAAAACTATGCTGACACCATGAACCATGAGTGTGGTGATGATGGATGGATTTTACGAAGATGTAGCAATATCAGTGAGCTGCTTTTACCGCCTTTTGCAGGAAGTAACGTCAGGTACAGGCTCTCCCCTTATGACAGTCAGGACAAGCTAGTGTTTAGGGAACCTCACACGTATTGTCAAGACTGCTATCTTTTATGTTTCATGAATGCAAGTTTGTATGTTTAAATGGTTCTGGGGAGGCTGAAAGCCTGATATACATGTCTAACGCCGATTTATTTTATATACATTATATACTATCTTGCAGAACACAACAACAAATGCAGTTTCCCTGCTTGTATTTAATAATTGTTTTTTTTACTGCGTTGAAAATATTGTTTTAATTCATCATCTTTCTGATGTGTAGTGTATTTTTTTATGGCCAGTTGCCTTTATTAGGAGCAGAGAACCAGGGGGTTGGAAGACTCCCTCCACTCCTATCCATTTCTGCTTTGTCAATTTCTTCCTGTTTACCTCTCTTTCTGTGTCCTTTACAGCGGCGACTGTGTCAAGCTCCTCTTTATAGAAACGCACTTAAAGCTTTAGCTTGTTAAGCTGTGGCTGCTCCTTCCCACAAACAGGCTGACTCTTCAGGGGAACGTACGCTCAGTTTCCCTCTCTCACACGATATTATTAGCCTTTCTGGCGGTTCGAAGGAGATGTAATCGCAGCTGTTGTAGGTGCAGACATAATGATCTGCCTGTCAAAAGTTGACCGCTCATTTGTTTTTTACCTCCATGAACACAGTAACAGAGGGGCTCGCTGGAGCTGCGGAGAAGAGTAAATAAAATATTCAAAAGCAGACATGAAAGAGGGGGATGTCCTTTGCACCATTACAGTTTTTATTATCTTGACAAACAGGCAGTGGAAAAACTGACTCGTGCCCCACATTGTACAAAGCAATGACGTGTAATTTCACATTTAAAGGGTAAAGCTTAGGCCTAAAAGCAGTCAATGCACATTGAGAATAGACCCCTGCTCGTTCCACTCAGACCAATACTGGCCCTTCTGTCACTATACTGCCATGTGTGTGTGTGTGTGTGTGTGTGTGTGTGTGTGTGTGTGTGTGTGTGTGTGTGTGTGTGTGTGTG
>JAVLVB010000598.1:285382-313860 GCA_032876305.1 Orestias chungarensis
TTAAAATCTATTCTAAGTTTGACAGGGAGCCAATGAAGGGAAGCTAAAATTGGGGAGATATGATCTCTCTTTTTAAGCTTCATCAGAACTCTTGCTGCAGCATTTTGGACCAACTGTAGACTTTTAATTGCATTTTGTGAACTTCCTGCTAATAAAGAGTTACAATATTCCAGCCTTGAAGTAACAAATGCATGGACTACCTTTTCAGCATCTATCCTAGAGAGAATGTTTTTAATTTTTGCTATATTCCTAAGATGAAAGAAGGAAAGATTCCTTCAGTTTTACAGCGACCAAAACTGAAGAGAAGATTTGTCCTAAACAGTGGGGGGTTTTTGCCAGTAACGGAGGAATTCATGTATTTAAAAAAAAAAAAAAAAAACCTTTTAAAAAAGTATTAGAGCTACTTTAAAATCTTGCAATCTCACAATTTGCTTAAATTTAGGGAGATCAAGATTTTCATGGAATAGACATAGAAGAGGCAGCATTTGTTTCCATCTAAACAGCCTCAGTAAATACATTTCAAAGCGAAAGAAATTCAAATAAAACATCTGATTTCTTAATCAGTTTAACATATTTGAGATTTTATGGACTAAACCATTACAAGTGATTTTTTTTTTTTTTACTGAAAGCCATTGCCTCTGACAGTTTAACAACTCTTCTGCAAATATATCTTTACTTAACGGTTCAGATTTGCACTTGAAGCGAGTCAGACTACATAACTCAGCTCTAGTTGCACTTACAACGCCGATGCCTCAGTGTGGTGGGAGCAGAACCTGATGGCGACAGAAAAGGTGTCAAACTATTTTCCTTCTTGCCTTTTGTGCCATGGGTGTTTTGTCAAAGAGAACAGCGTTAATCTCAGATGGAACGAAGCACACAGGTGTTAGCGCAAAGTCTTAAAAGCTTTGCGGCGAAGTAATTAATCGAGCAAAACTTTTCGCCGCTCTCTCTTTCTCTCCCTTTTCCAGAAAAAGCTTCAGGCTGACATCGGTGTTGGCGCGGCAATATGTGCTTATGCATACATTCACATGGACCCGCGCGCCACCCACCACACCGCAAGCTGCGAGCACCTCAGCCTCCAGTTCTGACTGTGAGAGTATTTCACAGCTCTGATGAGGGTTATAATGTGCAATATGTTCGCTAATTCATTCGCTCCCGTCGTCTTCTTTCAGCCCTAATCTCTCCCCTCCCTCCCTCGCGCTGTGCGTCTGTTGCTCTGGCATCTGTTGATGTCCTCTTAGCTACAGCGGGCCTCAATATGTCCAATAGGCCCTCTGTGATGCTGCTCGGTTGCCATCTCCCGGTGATGCGTTTATGTTTTACAGTTGGCACGGAGGCAGCTCCGAGGCTAAGCCCTTAATTACGGCCGGGATGAGGAGCGTGAAAGCTTCGACGGGGTGCGACTGAGAGACGCACGTTTTTGGCAACATCTGTTTAAAAAGAAGAAAACAAAAAAAATAAAATTAGCGGGCGTCTGATGAGAAGCTTCGGGTTTGGAAACAGGATCGGCTGGGAAGAATGAGAGGACGTTGGCTTCCAGTAAATAATGCTGCAGTTTGGAGATCTGGAATTGATGGACGGGAAAGAGCAGAAGAAAATAGTGAGCTTAGAGAGTGTCACCAACTGGCAGAAGATGGAAGAAAATGAGAAGCTGATGTGAAAATGTCGTCCAAAGCTGTTGTGTCAGTTGTGTGAAGCCGCAGAGAAAGCAATTATTTCTGGGATAAGACACAGCACAGTGTTTCATTTTAGGAAATATTGGCAAACAAATTTGTTTTAAAGCTGTAACATCAATTCTTCCCACTTGTCGATAAATCATCTGTATCTAATTCTGATGTTTAATTAGGAACATTTATGTAGACCAGCCACCTTAGCCTAAGCTTTAACCGGCGGCATATCATTTTTGACATTTTTTTTTGACAGGAAAATCATATTTCCCACATGCAAAAAAATCAATGCGAAATCTGTCTGCCACATGTGAAGCAAACTCACATGAAAACTCCCACCTGTACATGTTAATTTGGAAGGTGGTTATAATTTTAACAAAAAACATGTGATTCCCATGTTTTTACATTAGTTTCACATATTTCCAAACGTTCACACAGGAGTGAAATATGTGAGCATGTGTTCCAAATGTGAATGAAACATGGAGAACATGAATTATATGTGACCTACATGTGAGAAATGGGAACCATGTGAATCTCGTGGGAAAAGGTGAAGCCCAGGTCAAGCATGAGGATCAAGTCCACAAGTGTATAAAAGTGTTTTCAATGTGACTTCACATGTGGTAAAAGGTATTCGCATGGAATTTTTCACAAATCTACATGATCAACATGATGCTGCCACGGCCGTTCTGTACAGTTGGAACGTTGCTCTTAATTTTGTAATCTTAGGGTGGGAGGGGTTTTGTCACTCTTAACACCAGAAATGGACTTTAAATCAACTATTTAGCCATTTGCTCTAAATATGTTGTTTAATATTGATGTAAGGCCAACGGGTGACACTAGAAGACTGAATGTGAGCGTAGTTTCTGCAACAAGAACCGTGTGGACACTACATGCAAAAAGAAAGATACAAAATTTTTTTGGATTCACAGGCCTTTTTAAGAAAAATGCCTCTTTTTCCATATTTATATGCTTTCCACTCTTCAATTATAAATGTGCACAAACTCTGGCGATAACTGAATGAGCAGTTGTCTGTTGGTGAGCTTGTGATTTGAACCTCCCCACAATTACTTCATGATGGGGAGACAACCTCTAGTTTTTTGACAAATGCCATTTTTTATTAACATAAATATTGATCTCAATGAAGCCGACACAAAAGTTTGCATGACGTACTTTCCCTACTTGAAAGCATGAATGAAAGACATTGACATAATCTTTTTGTTTTTGGCTTCATTAAACCCACATCATATAAATCGAAATACAAAAACTATAAAAAAGAGAAAGTGTTGTTTGTTCAAGAAATGAAAACATAATTTAAGGTTACCTTAACTACGAGGAAAGCTTCCCTGATGGCTTTCAGATATCCTTGTGACGCCAATAATAGAAAGACACTTTGACTTTCTTTATGTTTATATAAAACTGTTGTTCTGTTTTTGTGTTTGTTTTGTTGTTGTTTTTTATTTCTAAACACTATTAAAGTGTTTAATTGTAGGAGTGTGTTTTTTTTATCTAAAAAGCATCATGTGATCTTCAAAACATTGCCATAGTCATGGTAAACTAAATGTCCTCTCCTTGTTTCTCGAAATATTTCACGGCTGAATTGTATCTCGGCTGTTAATGTTACAAGAAATTTGTTTTGTTTTTTTCCCAGGACTTTGCTGATTCAATATTCCAGTTGGTAAGGGAGAAGTACCGGTCGCTGGTGGGTGGCTGCAGTCCGGCGCATGCTCGCCACAAATCCCTGGCAGGCATCGTAATGACCCGAGGTATGGCAAATTTCATTGACTTTTATATATGACTTTGAATTATTGAAGTACTGCAATATAGACAGAGTGACAGTGTGTGTGTGGGGGGTGGTGGGGAGCGGGTGAAGAAGGATGAAAAGAACAAGGATCGGATGGTGAAAGGAATTCTAGATAGAGAGAGAAATTATGAACTGAGCGTGGGAAGACAGACAGAGTTTCCATTTCGTGCTGTTTCTTGAGCTCATGCAGGAGAATGCACCTTCTCGCTGAATTATTGACTATTCCAAGTTTCCGAGGAGAGTGAGACAAAGCAGAGAGTGTCAGTCATCCCCACTGCATGCTGGATTCGTAGTGTTCAAGCAGCATTGACAGTGGTTCCAGATGCCACAGTGGGAATCCTAACTAGATCAGCCATCTAAAACCTGACAACAGTGACACACTATAGGGACAGCAACGACGAGGGGGAGTAGTAGGCGGAGGAGAGAGTTCCACACCGCTGCCCTGCTGCAGCATGAAACAATCACACAGGCATTTGTCTTCCTAAGGTTTTGTCAACTGAGTTATTACACCTAGAATTTCGTACAGATGCAACTCTTAACATGTTCCTACATGTACATTTCTCATATGTACACTGTAGTATCCTAACGGGATGTTGTTTTGCACTGTTCAAGTATCGCCAAACCTTTCTGATCACAGTAACATTTTTAAGCTTATTCGATGTACAGCAATGCTTGAAAGCACTCCAAAAATTTGAATTACTAACAGGACCAATTCTAAACCATCACATCAAGAATTTGTCCTGGTATTAAAGCTTCTGACCCACATGAAATAGAGGACTCTCAGGAGTACAATAATATGAGTTTATTGAAGGTTTGTGAATTATGATCCGGGAACTGGAGACAGCGGGCACGGCACAGTTCAGCAGGAAGGAAACTCAGGGGACGGCAGGAACGACGTGGGAGACCGGAGACTTTTGAGCTGGTGTTGTTTGATGCCAGGGAGGAGTGAGTGGTGAGTCCTTTCAGCTGGAGCGTGCAGACCGAGCTGAGCCAAGGGGAACGATAAAACCAGAGGACTGTATTGACCGGTGGGAATCTTGTAGAGGTATGACACTGGAGACGATGAGAACTGGGTTTAGCACAAGAGATGATGAGGGGCACGAAAACAGGGAACGAAACAGGAAAGTATCAAAATAATCAAAAGGAGAAATAACTACGAAAATGTGGTGGCGTAAGGGATAGCGCGACCCACAAATGGAGGCCTTGAGTCCTCGACGCGGCAGTCGCGGGTTCGATTCCCGGAGCTGTCGACATTTGCCGCATGTCTTCCCCTTTTCCTGTCAACCTACTTACAAATAAGGGACACTAGAACCCACAAAAGACCTCCTGGAGGGGAGATAAAATAGAAAGAAAGAAAAATAAAAAATTAAGCAACTGGACAACTAAGAACTAGAGACTGGAAAGCAAGAAACATGTAATTTGTTTTTCTGGAAACAAGAGAATTCACAAAAAACTAGAAACACATAATCACAAGAAGCCCTACTAGAGGCTACAGAATGTGGCACTGAGAACTAGAGGTTACCGGGAGCAACAAACACTCAGGCGACGAGTAGCTGATCAACTGTTTCTCTTATACAGCTCTAGCTCGTCAGCGTCAATAGGAGGCATCTGGGCAGGTGAGCTGGGGGAGAAGGTACTTCCGCAGATAGGGCCCTGGCGACCCCCTGTGGACAACCTAAGGATTGCACTGTTAGGGACTCAACATCACAGAATTGTTGCAGTTCACAACTTCATTACTAAGGGAATATCCCAATCTTCCTCAGAAGGGGATAGAAATCCCACATCCCCAAGCACAAAACTTGTACTGTCAATAAAAAATTAACAATAAAAATGTGTTGCTGTAAAATGTTTAAATCAAAGTGCTGAACTAATACAGAAGACATGTGAAGGACATTCTATTTTTGTCATTTACCAAAAACATTTGACTAAAAGCAAACGTTTCCTAACTTTTGCATTCACAATCTATAAAAAAACAATTCTTGAACATATCAGTTTTATTTTCTAATTTCATTTGCCCCAATAGATTGATTTTCAACTTGTAGGATTAAATAGAACAGTGGACTTGAAAGCTCATGTCTCTACAGTGTAGAGGCAGCTGTAGATCTATTTTCATTGAATTGAAAAAGCTAATCAACAGTCATCCTCCACCCTCCTGTGTTGTCATACCTTGGTTCATGTGGTCCTATCTGTTTTCTGATTTTGTCCCGATGATCCTCTTCCGACAACGAGTGCCACGATTGTTGGGATGGCTCTTGAGGTATCTTATATGCCCGCGGTGTGTATCGTGGTAATAGTAATCTAGTCTGATTGGAAGGACATTTTAAACATGTGAGATTGTCTTGGCCCAATATCGCAGCCTAGAACAAACCAGAACTCAACTTGTTGAACGTGACAAGTAGCCACTCTGAAAGGACAGTGTTTGAAACATATTAAAGATTGGATATTGGAGCCATCTTTTTTTTTAAATAAGCAATAAAATAATGAAACTACATATTTGTTCAAATATAATCCACAAACTGCTTCCTTCTAGGTATCCATGTTTGTGTTCAACTAAATTCAAGTTTGATCGGTGAGATTTTTCTTTTGACATCTAGATGTCAAGTGAAATCGGTTTGTCTGTTGCTCCTACCATGTGGCTGAACATCACAAACTGCACAACTAAATCCGGTTTATCACCATCAAATGGAGGGTCTCTCATGTTCTAAAAACCAACTAATGATCATAATATCCAGGAATAGGATGTGCTTCACACTCACACATCTTCTTATAGTCCACTGCACCTTTACTTTATAATCAAACCATTTTAATTTAGAAAGTGTCTGTGTACCTGACACAAGAATTAATCTTTCCAGTTTCGCTTCAAAGATTCACTGACTGCCTTTTCTTGAAGGAGGGCATTGGCTGAGATGCTGCCAGCACATTCTACAAATGCTGCTATAAACTCTTTTTTTTCAGTTTCTTCTGCATCTATTTTAGTTTTCTGTCGTGGCAGACGGCTGCTTGTACTGAGCCAGGTTCTGCTGGAGGTTTCTTCCTGTTAAAGGGGAGTTTTTCCTCTCCACTGTCGCTACATTCATGCTCAGTATGAGGGATTGCTGTAAAGTCAACAACAACAAAAGCCATTGTTTCGGGCTACTGATTCCAGAGGAGTGAATGCTGCAAGTCAATGACTCGATGCAATCTGCTGGGGTTCCTTTAATTGGAAAGTTTTTAAAACTCATTTGTAATGATGTATCTATAATTTGAATAGATTTTCTTAAAGTGCCTTGAGACGACATCTGTTGTAAATTGACGCTATATAAATAAACTGATTCTTGATTCTCTGAAACACAGGTGTTTATTGCACAGGCACAGGAACGTAAACCTATGGGAGTCCATACTCTCCTGCTGATTAGCCTAACAGTAAACCTTGACAATAATCTGATTTTGTTCACCAAAGCTTTACTCTGAGCTAGATTCCTTAAAAAAATTAACCAATTTACGTGGATTTACTTACAATGAGCTGCCTGTTAGCCAAAGTATGAGATTAGGCTGGAAGGAATACAAAACTAAGTACATCTTTAAGATAACGTCTTGCCAAAATGCAAGAAAAGAATCCAAGGAGAATATTAAAGCTCCCTGTAACAATTATACAACGAACTGCAATAATATCTAAAAGAAATTAAGAACCCGGAATAAATTGATTTGTCTAATAGAATCAAATATTCTTTATTTATCCCAAAGGAAAATTAAATAATGTCAATGTCATGTAAAATATGGACATGAAGATTTAATGAAGTTATGAGTGTAGTAGTATTTTTAGTAGTTGTAAAATATGGGCAATCTCACTTATCACCTCATCTCTATATTTGGATTGATCATTAACCCTTTGTGTATGTTGTACCGAAAGAATTTTAGTACACAAAAGCACACAGCTTTGCCTCTAACAAATGCATACACACACAAGCAAACACAAACAGAGGAGCATTATCTCTGAGCGGCTGCAGGCAATATGGCTTCGGGAGGGGGGTCAGTGAGAAGGGATCGGTATCTCAGCTGTCTTTGGAGTCTTTGGAGTGCTGGAGCTCATCAGTTTGGACTTCAGTGAGTTCGGCGCTCATGCCGAGTTAATCCAATCCCTCTCCTCTCCTCCGCCTCCCAGTAATTGCTTCTGTTTGTTTATTAATAGCAAATGTTATCTTCAAATATCCAGACCACGGGCTGCCGAGTATTCGCAGCGATGCGGCGGCGCGGTGGCTGCAGCAGCGGCGTGGTGGCCGGCACCAGACACCAAAACCTGACAGGAGTTTTGGGTAGTCCTGTTTAACGCCTCTCTCTCTCTCCTCACGTGTATCATATCCCTGCATTTGCAACAGAAACATGAATCATGGTCCATCTTTGAACTGTGGACACACAGCGAACCCCCCACCACCACCGCTACCCTTTGCCTTGGTCCCTCCAAAACGGTTGAGGTCCAACGATCGAGATTAGCCCCACCACCAGGCTGGGACTGCAAGATGGATGCCAAAGCAAACTTGGAAGCACATGGTGTTAAATAGTGTGGATAATCTCACTTTGAACTGATATGAGATAGCAGCCGGCATCTGGAGATGGTAAACCGTGTTAGTACGTGTTCAAAGAGCTCCCAAAATCTGGATAATACATACGGAACATTGGTAAAAGACACACTGGCATCCATTCCTGATTTAAATTTGCTCACAGGGATGAAAGAAGCTCCCGGATTTTCTTCATCGAGCGTGTTGATGTGGGAGACGGCGAAGGAGGAACACCACAGGGACTCTCAGAAAAAGATGAGAGTAAAGGTTTTCAAACAAGTTGATGACAAATGACAGTTAAGCCTCGGTTCTTAGTCGCCATATCCATTTTCAAATGGGGATTTTTCTCCGCTCTTTATCTGGTTTTCCAGCCGTCGAAAACTGTAACATTAAAGTAATCACACAAGTCAACGAAACAGCTTTTCAGAGAAGAAGAAGGTGAAAAAATGAATAAGCAGAGATGTGCAGAGTGTGTTGCAGCAGAGTGAGAGAATCTCACAAAGCTGCCCTTACATGTTCAGAGTAGTTGCAAGTTAACACTAATAGAGATTCAACAGGGTGCCTCCTCTACTGACAACAGGATTTTTTAAACCCTCCCTGCATGTGTTGAGCTTTTGGACGACCGCGGTTTGAATGACATTCAGCGCAATCATGCAAGATCTCAAAGATATGGACTTACGGAGCTCCACCTAAATGACATTTAGACGAGATGGCATATGAGTGGCATATAAACGTTGACCTTGGGAGCTCACGCCGCCTCGGAAGAAAATGTTTTAAAGTCTGCTTCATGGTTCTCAGAGATAATGGTTGGCTTATTAGGAAACATTTTGTCGTCTGTTTTTGAGCCATGAAGAATAAAGGGATTCCCGTAATAGCTTCCCAGCGCCTGTCACCGGCAGCTGACAACCGTAATAATGGATCACTTAAAGCTTGCGGTCATTTCATTTATTTGGATTTTGTTTTACTTTTAGGGTTCTTATTTACATTTTATTCATACAAACAGTTTCTTCTTGTTTATTTCTTGGCATTGGAAGTCTGAAATAGAAACAGGTCATTGTTTTGTCTTTATTATGCCAAGGCATGTCTTTTCCTACAAAGGCTTTCTGTAAAATCGCTTAAGTCATAGGATAACTGTGACATACATTATTGTCAATGCTCCTTATTTGAACCCATAGAAACGGTCCCATTACTTTGGACCTATGGTAGTGAAAGATCACTTCCAGAGAATCGGTTCCTGAAGTGCAACCTGTGCAAGTGAGTGAGTGATAACAAATATGAATGGGTAAAAGAAGATACTGTGTAATGCACTATATTGCAGCTTTTAATTTGTTCTGGAGACATGGTGAGCATCCATGTGTAACATTAGTGCTAAAAGCACTTTAGCACTTTTATCTTCCACTAAACAACATCATTTAGCGCTTTATTGTCATGCGTTTAAATATTACTGGTTATTTCATTTTTCTATTAGCAGCAGGCACCACTGACTGCCAGACTGACAGAAGCTTATGACTGACCAAATAAAATGTATACAGTATGTATATTTGCTTTAACACCTGGATTATAGATTCTAATAAATGGTAATTCAATATAGACCTAATGGTTTGACAGGATCACTTAACACCTCGTGAAAACTGATCTGACTGAGAAACACAGCATAAGTAGACGAGTCTAAAGAAATTATCGTAAGGAATGGAAATCACATCTTGGGAACACTAAACAACATTGATGCCCAGGATTTGGATTGAGAGGAAGTAGTCTTCTTGGTCTAGACATTATATAAATATTCCAGCAGGATTTTGTAGTTTATATTATAACTTAGTTAATGTTGGGTTACTAGTTATGTTTTATGTGAAACCTAACTATTCACAAGAATCTTAGTTAGGTGTTATGACCTAAAAATCCAAGCATCAGTCTCTCCTATCAGCTGCTGAAGCTTGTAACTCCTTCACATCGCCATAGTTGTTCTTGTGGCCTCTATCAGGGACTCTTTTATACTTCCTGATGATGGATCCAACTAAATTCCAGGGAATGTTATCAGAGTTTAGTTTTTAGTTCGATTGTTTCCTTTCCCCGTATTACACTTTTTCAACCACTTTTTTCGCTAAATTCCTTGTATTGTTCTTTCCTCTTCATGGTAGCCGGGATACTGAATAATCAGTCTTTCAATTTAATCTTCCCAGACCTGGTTTTTATTTTTCTATTGCACTCGAAATAGGTATTCAGATCATTTTACTTCATTATAACAAAAAAATAATTATTGATAATGTTGGTTTAAAATATATTTTGTGTTACCCATTGCCCTGTACATCACAGCTGATTCAGCGTACAATTTCAAAACAACTTTGGATTTTTGGATGTGAACTTGAATTAACCCATTGTCCATTCTAATGGATGTGGGGAATTAAGGGATTTGTCATTAACTTTGCAGGAACCGGACTAAAATGCACTGCAGACAATGGCAGTCTCAAATTTGAGGACTTATTCAATATAATGATGACTTACAAAACTGTCCGGCAACGAAGAGTAACAACGAACACAGGCAACCATGAGGGAGAATCCGACGGGGAGGAAAAAGAGGAGAGAAGCTTAAGAACTGTTAGTGAGAGGTGGATCCTAATCAATGAAAGTAAACACAGCTGATGTACTTTGTAAGGTGGCAGGCTGAGGGAGAGAGAGAAACAGAGATGAAGCTGGGGGAAATAAACAACAAATAACTGAACACAATAATAATGATCAGGCTGAGGGTGAGAGAGTGACAGCGGGGAAAACGGACAGGGAACACAGACATTAAAGTATGTAAAGAACACAATTTAAACTAAACATACAGAACCAACTAAGATCAACACAAAAACAACAAGGATCTGTCACAGACCCTGACAGGATTAAAGTGGCTGAATATTTATGCAATCACTTTTTCTAATTTAAACATTTTTATTATTTTGTGGAAGTCCGTTTTCAGTTTGACATTAAAGGGCTTTTTCTTTTCTTTGTTTTTGTCCAAAGTGCCAAATTGTGTTTATATTCATTGATTTTTAATAAGAATGGCGAAACACTGTTTCGGATGTATACATTTTATAGGCGCTTTATGTGAAGTTCAAGTCTAACTGTACCATAAAAAAACAGATACAATTGTTTATTTGTTCATAATTTTTTTTTGCCTACTCTATTGGATTCAGGACAAACAGATTTTTTGACTCAGAAGATAAGTGACAATTTAAGAAGAGTGACATTAAACTGTCACATACACACAGGTTGGTTCCTCTGGTGTTATTCCTTCAATAAAGGAATGTCTATTTTGTTTAACCAGATCTGGTATTAAGATTTGTTGATTATTTGAAACATGTAGGCGTGACAAAAATAGCAACAACAGAAAAAAACAGAGTAAACAACAAAGTGTTTTTTGGAACAAAATCTAAAGAAAAAACATATTAAGGAGGATTTTAAATAGAGGAAATGTGCTGCTGAACTGTACAGGTTAGGAAATATATCACCTTACTGTTTCACCTGTGAGTAAACGTCGAGATGAACCAAATATTCTGCATGATTTTACTTGTAAAACATTAGTAGCATGGATTTGTTACACCAAAATGACGCTTGCCAAAGGTACTTTCACAGAGATTCCACCCACCTTCATAGTTGGGCGAGATTATGACGAAGCAAGATCATGAACATCATCCATTATACTTTCCAATTATGATAGCAGCTCTGTTTGTAAAAAGAAAAAGAAAAAAGAAAAGAGGCATTCATTTTTGAGTGTATCGAACAATGTGGGGACTGTGGCAGGAAACATCTTTGTTTTCCTGCAGTATTAAAAGATTAGGAAGAAGCTGATCCAGAAAACAATGTAACAAATTAAAGACGCAGTTGGGGAGGAAGAACAATAGTACAGACACGATAAAGTGTCTACGTGTTTTTTGAAAGTTCTGACATAATTAAGTCTTTTCAGTGAAGCTTAAAAGGCTTGACTATGGTGGTGATGTTGGTGGAGGGGAATGGGTTTATTATTCTGAGCTCCCCTGGTTGACATGAGCTCCCTGTTTTCTGTCCTCTTTGAATTAGGAGTCTGAAATCCAAACCCCGAAAATTCAAAGTTGGGTGAGAGCGTGTGATGTAAAAGCCCGAACAAATGGCTCGGTGTCTGCTGCGGCTCTGTGTAATGTAGTGTGATGCAGCCTGGTGGTAGGAGGCCAATTTGCCAACATGCCGACAGAGCAAGTTAAGTGGACCAGCGTTTGCAGCATGGAAGTAACGTAACATTAGGCAGAAGCACAGAGGAAATGCATATGCCCGAGCTGTTTGATTAATGTGTTGCCTTACATCGTGATGAAAAGGGGGGGTACAAACACCTTGCTCAGCAAAAAACTGGATCCAACTCCAATCGTCCTTACGGCTAAGGGGGAATCACTACAGCCTGGAACGCTTTCATTTCTACAAAACCTTATGTGCTACATGTGCTATATTTAGCCACATTATATGACCTTGTGGAGAACCTTACAGCATGGTTAGGATGATAAAACAGTAATCTATGCTTTGAGATGCAAGGGTGTTGAATGCCAGCATACATTTTGAGACGTGTAGCATCGGAGAAGCAGATCCAGCTCAGGTGAAAAACAACCCCTTTTAAAGACTTTTAATTTTTTTATTTCCAGCCAAGAAAATCCTCAGAACTTCCCCCGAATTCTGAATATGAAACCTGGTGGCAGTGTCATGCTGTGGGACATAGATGTTGTTGAAGGTTCATGGAGTGGTAGTTCATTGGACCTAAATCCAATTGGGAATCTGTTGTAAGAGTTGAAAATTGATGTCTAAATGCACTTTACATGATAAAAGCAGTGACACCCACAATGTCAAATGAAAAATGGAGATGTCTATAAAACGACTTTGTCAACCATATCTCAGCATCTAGGAATAAACTGTTTAAATTGGGAAGTGTACCTTGAAATCAGACGGATCTCAGAGTTAAGCCCAAAAGACACCAGATCCCATTTTGCATCTTATCCAACAGAAAGTCGGAAGCCCTAAGCGTTTGCAATGAATGCTCTTTCGTTCACCGCATGCGAATCCCTCCAACATCCTCCGATCAAGATGGACATGAGCTCTAGTGCAGTTGGACAATGCAGCAATGCAACAGGAATGTAATGAGTCAGACAGGAAGGAAGATGTTGTAACAAAATAAAGCAAATTGACACAAAAACTGATTGAATGTACTAGATTGAGCTAATATCTCGCGCCATGTTGTCCATCGAACAGGATTTCAATGCAGGTAAACAATCCGAACTTTAACTTAAGGGGCAATTTTGTTGGATCATTTGCATGCAGCAGGTATGGTTCCATGTTTTCTTGCAGAGCTGCATACCTTCACAAGATCATTCCGTTAAGTAATTTGGGCCAACAGTGGGACCCTATAGTTAGAAGCTGTGTGTCAGAAGGACAAGAGTCGGACGTTTGTCTCAGGCTTCTGTCGATTCACTGTAACTGTGATGAATGCGCTAACTTTTCTCAATTAAGCGAAACGGCGTGTAATCGCCGGACAGTTGCGACACCTCCTCCCTGCAGCACTGAAAGCCTGAAAGACTGTGTTAAAGTGAAGCCCACAGATGCTGACTAGAACAATAAATCCTCAGTTCTGTGTGATGTAAGAGTGTTAGTTTATTTTCTGAGTGGGTTTTTCCGTTTCTTCTCATTAAAAGGGGTTTCTGACGGTCCGGTTGCCATAGCGAGCGGTTTCAGGTGTTTGTGATGTACATCATTTTTGACAGAGCTGCAATCAACAGATGTATTTGTGTGTGAAAAGCGCTTCAGGTCCTCAACTTTACTCCTTGTTTCTCCAGAACACCCCCCCCCCCTCTCCCCGTCCTTTTTTATTTCTTTGATGCAGCTGATTATTCCTCCTTTTAAACCGGCGCACTGCCCGTAGGGAGTCTGTCCCTTCCTCTCTCTGTCTCTGTCTTTCATTTATCTCGCCTCGCTTCTGCAGACTGGAGGCAACCTCAGTGCCAATTTCATGGCAGGCTTGCGAGCAGCGCGGCAGAAATTATCCACTGCAAAATTGATCTAAACAATCGCAAAGTGGAACGGCAAGGAAAAGCAGGAGAATAAAATTGGGAGAGTCCGTTACCTTTTTGAACTCGCTTTATCGCCAAAGCAGGGATTGGGTTGCTTTGCTTACAGGGAATGCTAATATCTGAATGATAGAGATGTGTGCAATCAGAGGCTTATTAAAACTTCTTGTTTGTGCATCCTTTTTTAACCTACTTACCATATGTCCTGCATTCTGTGCACACCTTTTAGGAGCATGCAGAAATGAGCATAGGTTTATATTTTCCAATTCACCTACACATTTTCGGTCTCGCCGTAATCCCAGGTAGGAACACCCTAGAAAGGAGTCACTTATGTTGGGGGTCGTACTGCTGTAGAGTTTCCATCAAAAATCTATTCGTTCCCTCTTGAAATTGACACCATTTACTTCCAACTGCAGTCTTGTAGCAACGTTTTGAAAAGTGTGGCATGCTTTTGAGTTCTATCTCCGAGACATTGTCACGTCTAAATGAAACCCAGTGCAACAAGCCAAGTCAAAGTAAGTCAATTAACATTACAGGAATGGCATTATGGAGACTTTCTGTGTACTTTGTGCGGTTTGTGAATATTTTCTTTCTCCCACAGTTTCTCAGTTCTTGATTTTCACACTGTTTATCTATTCTGTATCGTATTCTATTGTTTTTGTATTGGGGTCCTTTAGCACCAGGAACCATCGTACAGGTAGTTCAATGATGTTGAGACCTTTAAAGCGGTATTAGGTTATAAAACATTTCTCTGTGAAATGTTCTACTCTTTTTCTATTTCATTCTGTTCCATCTATTCAGTATTTATGTTTAGCTGGACAAAAAGAAAGGCAGAGAGAAGCTTCACCCTTTCTTCCGCTGAGTCACAAGCCCTGGAAAACTTTCCGACTTTGTAGATTAAAAGTTCGACCTGCTCCATCCTTAGGAAGTCTCTCCTTTCTTCATCACATTTACTAACTGGCCCCCTGCCACATACACCACCCACCTTCCTCCCTCTCTCAGACATTTTTTTCCCCCTCCCCTGCCCTTCTTGCTTCTCCTCATCGGCGGAGGTGTCAGAAGTCAAACGCCGCGGTGCCATCTTAGCTGAGGCTGATAAAAGCTCACGCGCTGGTCCAGGCGGTGCCTGCAGGTCTGCCACGAGCTGACGAAGCCTGACTTTCTGAGGAGGTGGGAGAGATTTGTGTCAGCCAGAGATGAAATGGCGAGGCGTTTTCATGCTGATCCGTCACCTCTCCAACCCTCCTGCACACAACCTCTGTCTGTCTGTTTGTGTGTCTTTCCGGTCTGTGCTGGCCGTAATCATGACCTATAGACATATTTTTCTAACAGAGGAGCCATCGTGAGACAGGATGTTCTGTTCTTTGATCTTTGATTTCTCCCACATCGTCTGTGTCTGGTCTTATTTTTCTTCAATTCCAGGCCATAGAGTTCTTTTATTCTCTGGTGTTTTGCCGTAACATCTGTGAAATTAAGCGATTAAGTGAAAGCAAGGATTAAAAAAGCTGTTTATGGATTGGAATTAGGGGATTTTTAGCTTGGCTCCGTTTGAAAGGTGAACCTCAGCGATCTTTTTGTTATTGATGAGCTGCACCGTACTAAGCAGCACCAAAAGCAACAATCTTAGAGTAAATGTTTCAAGCTGTTTGTTTTAAGCTATAAAAAAAACATCTGCTAATGAAACAAATACGTTTTATTGATACTCAAATGTTACTGACTCAAAACAAGCTCATACAGTATATCTTGCTGAAAGGTCACTTTTTAGATTTCTTATTTCAAGTGTACTCAGATTTTTGAACCAGTGAGTGGACATTAATACTTAATGAGGATCAATGGCTCAATGGTAGAACGGTTGCCTCAAATGCAGGCTATAGTCAGTTGTCCCTGGATTGATTCCAGGCCCTTCACCGTTTGCTGCTTTCTTACCCTGAATAAGGACTTTAACTGAGGCAAGTGACGTCTGCAGTTTCAGAAATGATTTTGTAACAATTATTAGACTAAAAATGGTCACTGAGTTCCTGAGCATTTAACTTGAAGTTCTTGAAATCTGGTAATGGTGTGTTGCTTTTGGAGATCTTTTAGCCTACTTCCTGTTGTCTGACCGGTTGTTTTCATATGGAATCTCAATCACACCCTGCCTTCACAAACAGGGCTGTTATTTAATTATTTTTTGGTTTATATTACATATTTTTATTTTTATTTGATTGATTGATTAATATTTACCTAAGTTATCCTTGTTTATAATTAGAACAATTTTCTTACTCTTAAAAAAAGAAGGATATATAGTTTGTGGCTAAAGAACTTCCAAGTTTCTCTTAATGAGCGGAATATAAGAACGCCTTTTTTTTTTTTTACAAACAAAAGATCGCCAAATTATCTACCCACTGTAACAACTTTTACTCAGGTATTAAATCAGAGGCTGCAAGCTTAAAATCTCTTTCTTTACCAGTCAAAGTAGTATTGCAATGTGGTGCAGAGAGCTAAAGGAAAGTTGGAGGGTCATTACAGAAGGTTTATTTATTGGAAACAACTCCAACAACCTTGCTTTGTCTTTTCAGGATTGTAATTTCAGTTCAGTTTGTTCCTGGTTGTCCAATAAACCTTTTTTTCCAAATAAACAAATATATATATTTCAGATTCTGAACATCAAACACATCCGAAAAGCTCATGGGTTTTCTGTACAAGAAAGGTGACTGTCTGTGTTTGCTCCACAGATCTGGACCTGAGGCGCGCCCAGGTGGTGGCGCTGTCCACAGGAACCAAATGCATCAACGGGGAGTACCTGAGCGACCAAGGTCAAGTCGTCAATGACTGCCATGCCGAAGTCGCCGCTCGGCGAGCTTTGATACGCTTTCTCTACTCTCAACTGGAGCTGTTTTTGAGGTAAGACAGCAAAGCTTCTCTTTATCTCTGTGGTGGGAGCGTTTGCAATTGTTATAAACGGCGAGCAAACGTTCTGATGAAGCATTTTTGTGTTTGGACTCAACATGTGGCAACAATCTGCTGCGTTTCTTAATCTTTTCCAGGCTAAATTTTCCAAATGAGAGAAAATGTTACAGCCTGATCAAAGTAAGTGTCTTGTTTTGGACCAATGCCGAATTAAAAACTAAAATGCTAGAGAGAGACATTAAAGGGTGAAAACACATAGCTGAACTTTACAGGATTTGTCACACTGTAAAATAAATCTATTTAACTAAAATCTTAAACCTGGATAAAACTGCATCTCCAGTTATAATCTGCAATCTGTATTTGATCCACTAACTGTTAGTGTGCCATGATTTAAACCATTTTTTACAAATGAAAGCAAAAAAAGGGGTTTTGCAAATGTGTTCAGCAGATTCAGTATTTTCTCTGAGTGCAACCCCTCTCATTCAGACGCTACCTGACGATTGCCAATGTCTAAATAGAGTCCAACTGTACGTTATCTTAGCTCAGGACAAACACAACTGCTCTGCGACTGCCTTACAGGTTGGTTAGGAGAATATTGGGGAGCAAACAGCGTCATGACAAATGTACAAATGACACACCAAACAATTCAGTGATGAAGTTGTGGAGCAGCAGGTTTTGCCAAGCTATGAACATTTTATTTCATCACTGTTCATTCAGTTATCTAGAAATGGAAAGAGTACCTCACTACTGTGAGCCTAACAAGACAAGGGCGGCCACCTAAAGTTACAGGGTGAACAATGAGAACACTGATTAGAGATGCAGCCAAGAGGTCCATGGTGACTCTGGATGAAAAGCAGATATCCACACCCCTAAGGGGGTAAAATTTGTCTACAGGACGACCATTGGTCATGCACTAAACAAATGTTGTCTTTATGGAAGAGTGGCACCAAATTTAGCTTGTTCAATTTGGGCATCTGAATTTTTTTTTTCCTTTGAAAATTTTAACTTCGGAAGGAAAATTTAAACACTGAATAAATAGTAGAGAAAAATAGTCTTAGAAAATAAGAGTTCATTTCGGATTAAAAAAATTCACAAATGTTATTTCAGTGCTTAGAATAGCACAGTTTGAATTCAAAGGCTTATAAATTTCAAAATCTGATGAAACAGATTTACCTCCATAGTTTTTTTGTTGCCAGTTTTCCAGAAGCCATGTTGGGGATACAAAGCAAATATGTGGAAGAAGGTGCTTTAGTCAGTAGTAAACTGAGAACCTACACTACAAATCACGCTAAACACATCATCCTACTGTCAAATATGGTGGAGTCTATAAACGGGGTAATCTGGAAAAAATAAAATAAAATGCAGATTGGCTTAAAATTACCATAAACATTACTACAGTAGGTTTGAATTAAAAAATAGTCTTGTGTTTAAAATTGTCAAGGGTGGCAAGATCTAATACAAAACGAAAGTTACTACTTTAACTACGATTCTATGAATCCCGGATTACCGCCAGAGTGAATGATCATTCTTGGGCATGCGCAGGTCGAGCACTAATGACAACAAAGTCACCTGTGACCTGCCGGGGACCCACGTGACTCTATATAGTCACATGGCATCCGGCGTTCAATCCCTCAACCTTCTCGCGAGAGCAAGGATTCCGAGGGACCAAGCACTCTAGCGGTCATCCGGGATTCATAGAATCGTAGTTACAGTAGTAACTTTCGTTCTATTTCATCCCTACTGACTGCCAGAGGCGGTGCTTCAAGCACTGGATGAGTTATGTCAACAAGGTCACGAGGAATCTGCAACATCCAAGGGATAACCACCACATTACTCATCCTAATGTGATGTAGAGGAACGCTGCTCCAAAACTCCTTGAAGGGGATGGGTCATAGCCATATTCACCCTGTAAAACCGAGTAAAGGTACTAGGTGACTTCCAGGAGGCCGCACAGCATATAACGTCCAACAGCCCCCCAGTAATGGCAGCAAACGAGGTCAACATGCCCCTCGCAGAGGGGCACTTCACTCCCACCGGCAGTGGCCGGTCCTGCAAGGCATAAGCCTTGGAGATCAAATCCACAACCCAGTGTGTAAGTCGCTGCTTAGATAGTGCCAGACCTTTCCGTGAGCCAGTGTAGCAAACAAAAAGGCTACTTGTCTGTCGGAAGGATGTCGTGGCATCGACATACACCTCAATGGCACGAACAGGGCACATGGGTTCAGAGGAGCAACCGGTGTCAAACTGGGCAAGATGGAGAGGCTGGGTACTGCCTGCCGCCCGTGACACCTTAGGAACAAACGCTACAACAGGCCACAGTGTAACACCTGACCCATCAGGATTCCACCGGCAGCAGGGCTCGGCTATCAAGAGAGCCTGCAATTCCCCCACACACTTTGCAGAAGCCATCACCAAAAGGAAAGCGGTCTTCATTGAGAGCCATTTGATGCCAAGGGCTCAAATAGGAGGGACCGAAGAGCCTCAAGCACAAGAGAAAGGTCCCAAACCGGTGCTACAAGGCAGTTAGGTTGGTGCAAACGCCGAGCACCTCTCAGAAACAGTACAACGACCTTGTTACGGCCCACCGAACAACCATTCAACAGGAAATGGCAGCCACATACACTTTCAAGGTAGATTGAGACCGCCCCTGATCCAGTAAAGCCTGCAGGAAGGTCAGTATGTCAGAGACTGAACACTGCACTGGGTCCCGCCCTTTATCACGGCACCAGGTCGCAAAGGCGGCCCATTTGCTAGCATAAACAGCCCGTGTGGACGGCGCCCATGCACTTTCCATTGTATGCTCTACCGACCCAGTGTATCATGAAAAAGTGGACCCCGGCCGTGCAGGGGCCAAATCCAGAGCTCGAGCCGGTCTGGGTCGGGGTGAAAGATCCGACCCCCCATCTGGGAAAGAAGATCCCTCCTGGAGGGGAGACGGATCGGCGAGCCGGAGCTGAGCTCGCGCAATATAGGAAACCAAATCCTCGCCGGCCAGAAGGGGGCCACCAGCAGAACCCTGTGCCCATCCTGACAAACCCTCAGGAGAGTCTGAAAAAGCAGGCTGAATGGTGGGAAGGCATAAAGAAGGGTCCGGGGCCAGTCGTGTGCCAGCGTATCGTGGCCCAGAGGGCTGCTGTTGTCCAACGAGAACCAAAGGGGACAGTGAAATGCGTCCCTTGAGGCAAAGAGGTCCACATCCGCCCTGCCAAAAACCTTCCGGATGGACTTCAACTTTAACCTCTTGGTGAAGCTTCCATTCCCCAGGAAACGGCTTCTGGCGGGATAGAAGATCCGCCGGCCTGTTCTGTGGCCCGTGAAAAACCACAGTGGTGTTGTCTGACCTCACCAGCACATGCTTCCCCCACAAGCCTGGAAGAAAGCTCCGAAGAGCCAGCAGCACGGCCTGTAATTCCAGGACAATGATGTGTCCCCTGTTCTGCCGCCGGGACCACGTCCCCTGTGCCATTTGACCCTGCCAGACTGCACCCCAGTCCCTGGAGGATGCATCCGTAAACACAACTTCCCGTCAATCTCTTTTATTTGGTGGGCAAGATCTGATCGCTCCTTGTAGGATTTTCTCCTTACCTTTGCCGTGTAAGATATGATCTGTCCCCTGATATAAGCCTTTAGGGAATCCCAAACAATTAGGCTAGATACATCTGGAGTCATATGAGAAGTAAGGAAAAAGCCTATTTCCTTCTCCATGAATTTAACAAAATTATCATCAGATAGCAGAGTAGAAATAAATCGCCACTGTCTGTCTCCTTGTGGCAGGCCAGGAAGGGACATAGACAGGGCGATAGGAGCAGGGTCAGACATGACAATGCTCTGGTAAGCACAGGAGTGACCCAGGGGAAACAATTTCTCGTCGATAAAAAAATAGTCAATCCTGGAGTACGTGAACATGTGAAAAAAACGAGTATTCTCTGTCACACGGATGCAAGGAGCGCCATACATCACAGACATTGTAGTCAGAGAGAAAAGCCTGAATAAAACAGGCTGACTTGTTTGCTGTGCTGGGGTTTGTAGAGGATCGATCTAAAACCAGATCAAGCCAACAGTTAAAGTCGCCGCCAAGTATGAGAGATTTATTATTTATTTTTCAGTTTTATCTAATTATAATGTCCCATGGTTTTAAACACAGTAGTGGTTTTCTCAGAGGAGGACGTGTCTTCATACGTGTTATTCGTTTGCTTAAGTCCAAAATGCATTGAGGAGTTTGACACTACCAAAAAGTACATAAAGGAAAAAGATTAGAAAAAGAAAAGTAGTTCTGATCTAATGGGACAAAAGGGTTAATTTTATAATATCAATATTGCATCTCTATGTAATATCTCTGGCAAATTGTTGAGACACACCAAGCATATTTAAAAAAACATCCTAAACATTGAAGATCACCTTTGATGGTGTTTATGTTTGATTATTGCATAGATATTAGTTTTCAAGGAGCCTCCTGTAGTGTAAACCTGCATCACAATATGGTTTATGTAATGCCTAATAACATCACATCTTGTTAATTATGACCCCCTGCTGCTGCCAAAAAAATAAAATAAATGCTCTCTCCTCTATAATAGGCTCCATGGAAACAGTACAGCTTTGTTCGCAAGAGACTTTTCAATAATCAACAGGACATATGCCTGCTGCTCTCTCTTGCTAATGATTCATACAGACACACGCTTAAGCTTATGCTTTCTTTTTTATCTGCTGTTTTCTGCTTCTGTGTTCAAGTCGTCATTTCGCGGCAGTTGTTCACATTTCATGTGAAATACATTAAATTCAACGTGTTTTATGTTTTTGTTTTGAGTGACAGACCAACACAAATTAATTTGTGTGAGGAAAATTATATGTGGCTATAAACTAAAAATCTATATAGAGTGAATTGGGCCTTTTCTCTGTCCCCAAAAATGTAAAACCTCTGAAGATGCCAAGGTATGGATATTTCACCGAATCTGTGAATTAAAAAATTTAAAGAGTCTGTTAGAGCCTACAAAGGTATGATCAAGATTGTTTATCAAACAAGCAGCCAAAATTGCCTAAAGTTAACTTTGGAAGAGCTACAGACAACTCAGGTGGAAATGACTTTGATAGGACAGCTATTAATTTTACGTTCCACAAATCTGGCCTTTATGGAAAAAGGATAAGCAATCAGGTACAGTTAAAAAAAACTATAATAAATTATATTGTCAGTTTGCTTCAAGCCATGTAGAAAACAAGCAAATGTGTGAAAGAAGTGACGAACCTTTTGGTCTATGTCCAACACCCCGAATCCACACAAGGAAACATTGAAATAGCAGCATAGTGCCTGGGAAGGTGGTCAGAGCTGATGGAAAGATGGATGGAGGAAAACATGCGGCAAAACCTGAAGAAAGCAAACTTTCCCAGGTGTTTTACTGCTTAAAACGGGTCTAGAATGTGTCGTCCAGATAGTACCAGATACAAATTGACTCTTCTCTGCTAATTCCTTTTTTTATAACATTTTTAAAAACTTTGGCTTTTTTCTTGCAGTTTTATATACTGGCCTTTCACCTGAAGCATGAAAATAAAGAACTGAAGTGTGAAGTTGTAACATGATTAAACTGGGAAATATCTGCACGACGCACGTGTGTATCTTGTGCTTGTTCCACTGTCCAGACGAAGCTGATCACCTTGATGAATTTTGTTGTGTTACCCGCATCCAACATATAGGAAAGTATTGCTTAGCTTTTATTCCAGAGGGAACTTCGGGAACGCTGATGTATCAGATTAGTGGACGGAAGTCTAGATGGTTGAATGTCATATTTGCATACACAACACCGACGTTTTGTCTTAGGACAATGCAAGATGGAAGCTACAGAGACTTTGGCGCTGAGCAAAATGGCCAACGTGAAGGATAATTTATAATGAAGTGACCAAACAAAATGCCACGACTGCCACATTTAGACCCAGTGAAAGGACGGCGGCGGCGGCAGAGGAGGGGTTATATAAAGAGGAACGACCGGTGCTTTGCATCATGAATGCCACGTCCTACTTAGTAAAAACAGAGGAAAAGTGGATTTATTTCTTACATATAACCTAGACCTTACACATTTAAATGTCTGACTTATTCGTCTTGGATAGAAATGTATGACCTTGTTACTGCTGATGCCTAATTTTTCATATGGGGAAAATGTCAAATCTATTTGTTATGAAAAGGGGAGATATATAGTGCACTGAAAAAAATAATATTGTTTTTTATTGATTAACTAACATAGCCCTTGTTTTCTTTGCCAACACCGTTAAGGAAAAAAACACTATTGTCCAAAAATACCTGAATTGCTGATTTAACTTATCATCTCATTTACTCTCTACGGATACCTTCTAATGACCTGATCCTGTTATTCAGGTTTCTCATCTAACAACGTGTCGGTAGCAGTCCATAAAAAAGATGCAATGTTTCACATTAAATGGTCCAACCAATCAATCAATCAAAAATACTTTATTTATCCCAAAGGGAAATTAACAGTCTCTTCTCAGTGGGCTTCTATGGCGAGGAGGCTAACGTTAGCCTGGCGTGTGCTCTCGCTCTGGTTTGACTGTATTTATTACCGCACCTAAAAAGCTGCAGATTTACTTCCACGCATTAGCTTTAACGTCGCTGGAAGCCCATAAACTGAGCCGCGCGGCTCGTCCAGCAGCATCCGTGGCAACAGCTGGGCGTCATTCAGCTCCCAGAACATCCAATCAGAATTAAAACGTCGTTAGGGGGAGCAATTAGCTTATATATGTGAACTTTTACTACACGGTAGGATCTGTCGACACAACTGGAAGGGTACTCAACAGGTTGCTTTAGATTTAATTTATGCTTCGACATGATTAAAAAAGGTGGTGGTCAGAATGTGAACCTGTGTCCATCCTCTGTCTTTGGCTTCACTTCATCATTTGAGGAAGAAAAAAAACAATAGCGGAAATCCATTTCCCACGCTGTGATGAATAGTTCTACCTTTCTCATCAGTCTTCCTTTCTGTTGTTGCTTTTTTTTTTCTCTCTCTCTCTCTTTCTCCAACCCCCTAACTCACCCCACCCCTCCTCTTGGTGGCTGAAGTAAAAGGCTGGAGGACCGGGAGGAGTCAATATTCGTTCGCCACAAAGAGCACGGCTACCGGTTGAGAGACAACATCCATTTCCACATGTACATCAGCACTTCGCCGTGTGGTGACGGCAGACTCAATTCACCATATGAAATTACAAGCGATTGTAAGATACCAAGCGTTCCTTCCCTCTGTTTTTGTTCATCCGTTCCACCACATTGTACGATATAAATGCATTATTAGTTTCACAAAGAGAAATATTCAGGACATCTACACACTCAGGAAGGGAGAGTGTGGACAACCTCATCATTTGAGCACCCATGGAAACATAAGACATTAAGCCCAGTAAATCCTCGCGGAGATTATGAAACTCCTCAACACCTCCGACCGACTGGTCTTAAACGTTTCCGAGCCGGAAGCTTAAGTTTTAGCTGCTGTCGGATCACAGAAAAAGCTGGAAAATGAAGGGAGAGGCAGCTTTTTCCACAGCGAAATGTGAGGGAATTAAAACATTTAAAGTGATTCTCTTAGACGCATGTTTTGAAGGACGGACACAGCTTTTGTTAGTCACAGATCAGACGACTAGTAATTGAACCTAAATAACCTCATTTGGAAACAAATACAGACAGATTATAAAGAGAAGCAAAGTGTCATTATTCACCATTGCATCACTCACTTCTCCCATCAACATATATTATAGTAAAGACTTGTGTGCTCAGTCACATTAAAACTCTTGACCCTTTTGAGTCTGTTAAATCAGGCTTTAAATTCTCACTTTCCTGATCTGAAGTACACAGCAGCAGACATCTCATGAGGAAGCATCGGAGCCACCTGCGCACCAAGATTGAGGCCGGTGAAGGGACGATTCCGCTACGATTCCGAGGGCCCGTCCAGACATGGGACGGCATTCTGCAGGGGGAACAACTCATTACCATGTCCTGCACGGACAAGATCACCAGGTCAGTGCTGTCGCAAGCTCCGACGTAGCTTTGCTCTGATCTAAAGCCACAGGTCCGTGGCGTTAGATCAAGGTCCCATTACATAATCTGTACTAGATTTACCACATTCGCTGGTTTTCATTTTCACAAGTTTTGCACGTATTTTAAACTACGCACACTGCTTTGTAAATGTAACAAATGCTGGGTGCTCTATTGTCTTTCCTTTTTCCAGGGATGTTAACAACGTGAGAGATTTCATTGCTTCCTGTCTGTGTCATGTTACCGGCTTTTTGAAGCATGCTCAGGCAGATGTTGATGCTTCAGTATTTCCTCTTACTTATTTAAACATGTTAGGAGCATAATTTCAGAAAGTAAGTCATGTGACTGATATGACAAACCTCTTTAATGATACCAAAGACAATACTCAAAACTATTTTCAATATCGTGGATAGTTTTTGAAAGCACACAGCTCTTTCGGGTAAGGAAAAGGAAATTATGATGACTTAAGTTAAATGTATTAACTTAATAACTTATAAAGGACCGGGTGAAAACAGCAGGTTAGGCTGGGAAAGTTTACTTCAGTGACCTGAACCATCCGCAGGGGCGCTCCACAGGGTTGTGTTCTCTCCCCACTGCTCTTCTCGCTGTACACAAATGACTGTACCTCCATGGACTCCTCTGTTAAAATCCTGAAGTTTGCAGATGACACAACAGTCATTGGTCTCATCAATGACAGTGATGAGTCTGCTTACAGGCGGGTGGTTGATCAGGTTGTCCTCTGGAGCAGTCAGAACAATCTGGAGCTGAACACAGCAAAAACAGTGGAGATAACCGTGGACTTCAGGAGGAGCCACCCAACACTGCCAGCAATCATTATCTTACACAGGACTGTGATGGCTGTGGAGTCCTACAAGTTCCTGGACACAACGATCTCCAAGGACCTGAAGTGGGACAGCAACATCAACTCCGTCATCAAGAGGGCTCAACAGAGGATGTACTTTCTGTACCAGCTGAGGAAGTTCAACCTAGCCCAAGAGCTGATGGTGCAGTTCTACACAGCCATCATAGAGTCCATCATCACCACATCCATCACAGTGTGGGGCAGTGCTATCACAAAACACGACACCAAGAGACTGCAGCGCATTATCAAGTCTGCAGAGAGAACCATCGGTGTTAAGCTGCCCGCACTGCTGGACCTGCATGCCTCCAAAACCAGGAAGCGTGCAGAGAAAATCATCACTGACCCGTCTCACCCTGGCCGTCACCTGTTTCGGTGCCTTTCATCAGGCCGACGCTTCAGCCACATGAAGACCCGTACGAGCAGCTACAGAGAAGCTTTTTCCAAATTCCATTATTCTCATGAACAGTTGAACAATTTATTTATATATTTTTAGTACTTCTATAGTTTTTATACTGCACAAAACTGCACTTTAAAAAAAATATATAAATTACACATGCTAAATGTTACAAATGTTTCTTTACTGTATTTTTCGTGCACTGCAAGCATCTGTGTAACCAAAAACAAATTCCTTGTATGTGTGAGCATACTTGGCCAATAAAGCCTGATTCTGATTCTGATTTATAACTTCAGAACAGAAATTAACCGTTTGGTAAAACAGTGGACAAGATAAATGTTTATTGTTTAACCTTTGTCTGCAAGCTTCTGTTTTCCTTGTACTAGCTCTGATGTCCTTTATGGAAGTGTGTGCCAGTTTGAGGTCCCATTCAGTTGTGCAATTATTTTATTTTATCATAATTGCTCATCTTCAGTGTGTGCCTGTCAATGTGCTGCCGTTAAAAATAATTTTTTTCACTAAGGGACAAATAAAGAATAATTTCATTACAATGAAAACCAATTCCAAAAGAATACAAAATTTTGTTTTTTTTACAATTTAAAGAGGGGGATCTGCTTCATGCAGATGCATTTAGCATAAAATCTTTGGTAGTGGTCAACTACAGCAGCATAGTAGCTCGTGCTGTTTTTTTTTTTTTTTTGGTAGCCAACTTTTTTGTTTTCAAAAAAGTCCCTCTGCATGTTATGCTTTGTTAACCAATATCTGAACAACGGCTTCAGAATCAGTCCAAATGTCACTCAAAAATCTCAGCATTGACTCTATAAGACA
The DNA here is from genome assembly GCA_032876305.1 of Orestias chungarensis. NCBI lineage: Eukaryota > Metazoa > Chordata > Actinopteri > Cyprinodontiformes > Cyprinodontidae > Orestias > Orestias chungarensis. The sequence goes on from JAVLVB010000598.1 coordinate 312,444, forward strand.
ATCTGATCTATGCTATACACTCACCTCAGCATGCCAGATGCTTGAAAATGAGGTTGAAACTCAGGCTTGATGTACTTTTCGATCAGTCCAGCTAACTCTCCTAAAGTACTAAAATGTTCTTGTCCTTCTATATATATAAAAAAAGAATGAATGACACTTCATAATCTATAATCTTTGATTGCTTTCCATGTACTGTTCATAAATATTTGACAGGACTTGATAGACAACAAAAATCGACAAAACACACATTAAAATTAATCTGCAAACAGTTCGACTTGTAGCGTAACATGTAATTTCTGATGAAATGTAGTTTTTTACTGCAAAATAAAACCTATTTCAATTTCTGTCTTACACATGAAATTTGTTTTATTATCTACAAAAATATTAGTTGTTACATGATGTTATTTTTTATATACCATTTTCATTTTCCATCAGCAAATCTAAAGAAGAATTTACTTGTAAGTGAAAGTTGTGCTTGTAACATAAATAAAAATGCCCTCTTTGCTTTTATCCATTTTAGCTTTTTTCCTTTTTAAACGAAAAACCGAGATTGATGACTGCATCCAATCACCCAAGAAGTTTCCGGTGTAAGCAAAGAAAGGCGAACTGAGCATTGGAAAGGTTAACCTTATCAGAGGATTACCTTTTTTATGAAGAGCATAGATTAACTAGAACGAATCGTTTTATAATTGGCTGTATAAAAGCCGAGCAGAGACTCGTCTGATATTTACCTAATCCATTTCTCTGTCTATGTCCAGGAAGCATGCTAGTCAAGGAAGTGGTTGTATTGATTTCCGATATGTGTCTGAATTTAATAATCCCATTCTAATGAATGAGTGCATTAATCACGGCTTTGTCGTATGTCTAATCTTTAAATCTGTAGCGTTGACTCTTTACTCACAATCAGACTGGACTTACGAAGCCTTATCCACTTTGTTCTAAAATTCCTTGATTCCTACATTAATCTACTTAACTTTTCTGGTCATAACAAGCATTTGACTCAAAAGTTTTTTTTTGTTTTTCTATCTATTTCCTCATTTAATCTGTTCTTGTATACTTAAGATAACTCTGTAAAATGTAAACACAAACACACAATGAGATTTACACACAGGGTTTAATTGTGTATGAGAATATATACCATATTTCTTACAATGAACTTGATTAACATACATTCAATGGTGGATAAATGCACTAATTATCGAGGGGCAGTTTCATTCAAACTAATAAATTTACTGGATGATAATGGTTCAAAATCGTTTTGCTGAAGGAAAATTAGTGGGATGGATCTACTATAAATCCTATAATCCAGGATATAAATTTTAGTACCTACTGAAATACAAAAAAATACAAAAATAACCTGACAGGATGATGCTGCCACATCTGTGTAGTTACGGGGCGTTCAAGTGATTTGCAGTGT
>JAVLVB010000598.1:313960-329390 GCA_032876305.1 Orestias chungarensis
ATATATATATATATATATATATATATATATATATATATATATATATATATATATATATATATATATATATATATATATATATATATATGGCATCTAAAGCCCTTTGCTAAATATAACGATTACAAAACTAAATATGCCCATAAGGAGGCACTAATACAGCGATAAAATATAATTACAGTCTGTCCTTAAATATAAAAATTCATACACGGAAGACGATAATGATATTACAACAGAAGTAATCTATCCTGATGCAGCAGAACGCGGCCTAGTCCCTGGTCTTGGTCTTTTATATTTTTACTAAACAAGGTCCCAATGAAATTCTTTAAAGTTTGCGAGAAAGGCCTAAAAAAGTTTATGGGGGCATTATTACTTTCTAAACACATAAGTGCGCCTGCAGGAATCCCACACCAAGCCTGTGGTTACATTTTGCCTCGGCCTCGTCGGGAGCTGAAAGCAGGAATTTAGCTTTGTAAGCATCTCACTGGACCAACGGACGCATGCAGGATGACATCTCAGCTGCTGCAGTGTGTTAGTGTTTGCATTTCCTACGTACTGATGCCAATTGTTTTTGCCTACGTTGTGAGGACCTTCTGCTCTTCATTAGGAAGCTGTTTTTATATTTGAGGTTCGGTTGGGCTGATAATTAAGGTATAAAGGTCAGGGTTAGGCTGTAAAAGTGACTGAATAATGAATTCAGTTCAATGCAAAGTCCATTCAAAGACAGCACAATGTTAGTGCGAACGGTTGGAAGAGAAACGGCGAGAAGGATGCACGAGAGACGTAGGAAGCGAGAGCGAGCCGCTCTCCTGTGCAGTGGTTGTTAATTTGACCAATTTGATTCAGCTGGCCAGGGTCGCGGATGGTGTGATTAAATCTACCCAGGTCACCAACAAGGGTGAAAGCAATTACTTGAAAAAAATAGAGTGACAGTGGAGGCAGAGGGGACATCCTGCCTTTTATCCCTCCCACCACCCTTTACCATACTTCCTGCCAGGCGAGGACGGCAGACGTGCTCTCCTTGCTCCATGGCTTCCTCTTTCTTTCTTTCTTACTTTCTTTTTTTTTTAGGCGCCGCAAATGATCAGTGGCCACCATTAAAGAGAGTGGGTCACCGAGGGCCCGGTTTATCAAGGTCAGGAGAGGAGGGCGGAAGCGAGAGCAACTTAGTGTCACACAGTCGCGCTCTGTGCTGCAATCTTGAGGTGATCCCCTGGATACTCTTTTTGTCCTCTGTCCCGTTCCGTGTGCAGCCTGCCATCACTTTTTTATTTCCTCACTCCCTTTACTTCCTGCACTTTATTATAGTTATTCCAGCTTCGACCAGAGGGGGATATTAGGCTCCCTTGCCCTCATTCCACACATCCCGGCTGACAGTTATGCCCGCCTCGGCCGATGAACACCGCTTTGTTTTCTTAAGCGGCGCCCAGCGAAGACGCTTCGCAAATATTTGATTTGAAGGCAACAGCTGGATTTAATTGAGGGGCCTAAATGGCTCTCATACAACGATGATGTTCTCAATTTCACTGCGGTTTTATGCAGATGAACGCATTACTTTAATGGGTCTGCATTTACTGGAGGAGTGAGGAAAGGATGGATGCAGAGGGGGAAGGAAGAGGGTCTCTACCCGAGCCAGATGGCTGTCTTTTCTAGCATGAGATTAGAAGATGTCTCAGATTCACACTGTTGCTTTCAGAGAATATTAATATTTCAGTTTAAACTTTTTGTTGTATGTGTGTGTGTGTGTGTGTGTGTGTGTGTGTGTGTGTGTGTGTGTGTGTGTGTGTGTGTGTGTGTGTGTGTGTGTGTGTGTTTATGTCTACAGGAGCACTTAGAAATTTTACTAGCTGGCGGGTGGCTTTCGAATAAAGCTCCTATTTATTTTCTGTTGGAGAGGAAAAAGGCAGATGCAGGTAAAGGGGACGCAGGCTGGCAGCCGCTTAGCGATTCCCAGAAAGCCGCTGATGTTAATTGACTGCTTAGAAATCGAAAGTAGCTGTAATGAGTGATTATTAAGCCGGCGAGTGTTGGGGAGGGAGGGTGGGGAGAAAAGACAAGCAGGCGACATAATTGCATCTGTGGAGGGGAAAAAAAGAGACATTGATTAACAAAAAGAACAATGATGTAAAAATTAGCCGCGTAATGTTAGGAGCTCAGGTAAACAGCAGACTTCCTCTAAACCGATAAAAAGGGGGGGAGGGGGCTGTAATAAACATGGTAATTATCATTTTCCGTCCTCGAATTAGCATCTTGTGGTTAAATAGAGGAGGGTATCCATGGGAGGTGGCACATGACCAGCTGGCTGGAGAGCCGCTTGTGTCACACATGAGGCCTCCTGAGCAAAACTGAAGGTGAGTGGCCCTTGCTCCGAGCAATCGACGCCGGCTCGCCCGCTGTGCATTAACCTCTGTGGCATTGATGAATGCACACATGGTAATGTGTTGTTCCATGTAATGAGCGCTGATGTACTGACCTTTGGCTGTGTTGTTTTTGGCCATGATGGTTTGTATCTGCGGGGGGAGGGGATGTGTGTGTGTGTTTGTTTGTGTGTGTTTTACGAGTGTGCGTACCTCCGACCCGGCGGCTGTGATTCATCACGTCCAACATCAAGATAATGATCAAATTGTCTCCACCTGTCATCGAAGCTCTCACATCCGTCTGTCTTCCTCCTCTCTCCCATCCCGTCTCGCCTCCTGACTCGTCCTTTTCTATCCTTCCGCTCAGGTGGAACATCTTGGGCCTGCAGGGGGCGTTGCTGAGCCACTTCATGGACCCAGTGTACCTGCACAGCATCACTGTGGGCAGCCTGCGCCACACCGGCCATCTGGGCAGGGTTCTTAACCAGCGGCTGGAGCGCCTGGGCCCGCTGCCTGCGACATACAGACGCAGCCAGCCCATGCTAAGCGGTATGGCTAAGTATTAATTGACCTCTGTTTAAACTCTCCTCATAAAGCTGGCATTTGAACCATTATATTGCCAATTTTATTACCTGTATGTTAAAGCGCTGTTGATTTTCTTGTACTGTGAACACAAGGTGTGTTTGGGAAGATGTGTTACCACATCCTGCACTTATTCATTCTGAATCCATTTCTGCTTAACCTTTTTGAAAACATTGTACAAAACCTTCATAACCAGAAGCTACTATTTGATTGCGACTAGGTGCATTTAGTAGCAGTACTTTACCAGCATCACACTGTTTTTTTTTTACTTTTACTTGAGTAATAATATCACTGGCATCTCTACATATGCCAAGTTAAAATAGTAAACAAATATTGTATAAACACTGTTTCTACTATCAATTATAATCTGTTATAAACATCTATGTAAATATTTCCTAGTCTTTGAGTGATAAAAAAGTCAAACGTCTAAATCCTCTTTCTTAAATACTGAAATGTCTAAAATCACGTACTCAGTAGACAGCCGTCAATCACAAATACTGCGGCTCCAAGCTCAGATCATCCAATTAAAATATTGGAACTCCATGTTTGGTAACCAGTTACTCGCGGGTGAGCCTCCGTTTTCATAAAATGCCATTTCTACTATATTGCTTTGTGCCATTTTATTTAAAAAAAACACAATTTGCACAGAGAATATTAAATAGTAAATCAGATTTTATGGTCAGTTGCTGATTTCTCGATTACACTTTTTTACCAAATGCTTCTTTATTCTGCTTGGGTAATTCCTTTGATATTTCCATTACTTTTAGTTGAGTAAAAATATATTAGTAGAGGTACTTTTACTCAATAACTATTTTTAGGGTTGGGGGAACTTGTTAAATTTACAGATTTTTAACATTTACGCTATGAGGGTTTAGTGTCGACCTGCAGGGGGCGTTAGTGTAACAGCACTACGAATAAAATCTAAAACAAGCCTCTTCGTAGCATGTAGGTTTAGCATCCATCATCAAGCTCCGATTTTTTCAGGCTAAGTTCATCTTGGAAGGGTGTGAACTATGATCCCTTTTATTACTGCAAATTTATGAGAAACTCATGCGTCATGTCGAAGAAAAATACAACTGAATACGTTTAAGAAATTGTTGTACAATTTTTTTTATGCTACACGTTAGTTTTCGATAATAGACGAGTGCGACCTTAATGTCTGAGTACATGTATCTTCTAAATAAACTAGCATCAACAAAATCCTTCATGAAAAGTAGGAAACCGTCTTCAAGCCAAACGCACCACATCAGATCACTTCTCGCACCCGGCCCACAAACGCCTCTGAAGACTCGCGCTCCACTGCTGCTCCACAGTGTTCTGAGCCAGAAAAGCAACAGCTTAGATGTCGCCTGGCAAGTCAGCATCTCCGGCTCCGCCGAGACCCGAGGCTTCTGTTTGTGGGAAAGATGAATGCTGGCAGACGATCTGAATGACACCCAACTTGTAGAGACAGCGTCAGCCATCACTTCAGATCTAGGCCAGTCGGAGAGGTGGCGTGGCAGACGAGCAGAGAGATGTAGGGTGCGTTTGGTTTCGGGGGATCATTGATAAGAACAAAGGCAGTGACAGTCACAAACAGGGAAACACTTTAAATCATGTCAGAGACACAGTATGGATATAAAAGAAGAAAATATATCTAATATGTTCTCCAGTTCTCTTTCTCCAACAATACTTGCTTCAGCCTTTGTTTGCATTCACTCCAGAGAACAAAAAAGACATTTTTTTTAATCAATATGTCGTGAATTAATATGACAAAATGAAATTAATAAAATCATGAATGCTCTTTTTTTTTCACTGTAGAAACTTTGCCTTGCAACAAGAAGGGTTCACATCTTGACCTGGAGCTTTTCTGCTACTCCTGGTCCTGCTGTTTCCTCCAGCGGTCCAAAAACATGACTGTTAGGTTGTTGTTTTTTCCCCAATATATTTTATCGTATTTTCTCTTTTTTAACACAACAAACGACAAACTTGACATTGTGAACACGTGCTTGTACACACTTACATTCACTCACACACTCACCATTCAAACCTGCATTTGTTTAGTTCTCAAAATATACAAAACTCCTTAGGTTAAGAAAAAAAAAAAGATAAATAAAATAAATAAATAAATAAATAAGGTAATATATAAATAGAAAGTGTAGTCAAGACACCCATTAATAAGCTCCACCTTCAGTCCATATGATCCTCATATTTGGCTCACAGAGATTCTCAGGGTCCCGTTGTTTACCCTTGGGCAATGTATGTTAGTTTTTCCAGTCCGAGCGAGTTTGCAATTTCTTTCTTCCAGAGTCCCATGGAGGAGGCTTCCATGCTCCTCCAGCATAACCCAATAGATCTTCTGGCTTGAAGTAGTCCGTAGTCTATCAATTTGGTTTCCATCTGTGGTTGTTTAAGATTTTAACCTCTAATGGGAATTTCAACTAAAACAATTCAGATCGACACACAATAACGTCTTTCCAAAACTTCTGAATTTTAAGACATTCCCACAAACAATGGAGATGAGTACCTTTTTCAAATAAGCATTTAGTGCAAGTATCTGGAATATCACTGGACATATGATGCAGCCTAACTGATGTTATAAAGGTTCTCATTTGGTTTGTTTTTGTGCCTTTAATCAAGCCTGATTCCAGTCTTCCTCATCTGTATCTTCTAGAGTATCTGGTCTCCACGCGTCTAACTTATCTATTGTTGAATCGTTAGAGGAAAGGATCAACAAATTATAGAACACAGAAAGAAAACCTTTCCCTTTTAAGTCCCCAACACACACCTCTTCTATTTTTGTTAAAGGTGGAATGTCAACTATTCGTTTCAGTTTTGATGACATATAGTTTTTCAATTGCAAGTATTTAAAAGAATGTTTTGGGGGTATTAAATACTTATTACATAACTGATCGAACGTAAGCAACATGCCATCAGCATATAGATCTTTACTTTCATGAATGCATACATAGTTTAAATCCTCCGTCATTTTTCCCCGGATGACTGGTAGGTTAATTTGGCACACAGTTGTTAGTTTTCTGTGTTTCTACGATTCACTGCGATGGGCTGGTGTCCCGTTCAGGCTGAACCCCAACTGCTGGAGATAGAGCCTGCAAGGATTACCGAGTCTAGATAAGGGATGTTTTGAGTATTAGCTCATGTATTGGATTTTTATTAACATTTTTTGGGAAGTACTTTCTACTTTTGTTGGTTGCTCTCCTGTTCTTAAAGTTACTCTTTTCTCCATTTGGCCTGAATTGACACATCTTTCCACCTTGTATGCGTTGAGTGATGAAAGCCTATTGAAGAGGACGAGGGTGAAGAGAGGAAAAGAGATGGACAGACGGTGGAGACAGGCCCGCACCAAATCAATGTAATCAGAGCTCTTATCAGTCATCCGTTCAATCTAAAAGGATTCCCGGGGGGGTGGGGAAGCAGGAAAGACAGATGTTTGCTTGCGTTCAGATTTCCACAGAATTCTCTCCCCTCACCGTCCTCTACTCCCCTCCATCAACCCATCACTGACTCTGAGATTTTCCTCTTCTGCGAGTCCAGTTTTATTCAAAAACCTCCCACCAGCACCCCCATTCCCCACCCCAACCCCCGCCGCCACCGCCCACAGGAATTTCCTAGGAACCCGCTGGGGCAGCTCTTATCTCAAATAGCCAAAGCAGCTTCACCGGAACCTCGAGGGCTGAACTCCGAACACGTCGATAGACTGACCGGCTTGTCCTTGACTGTTCGACAAACACTAAACGTGACTTTTTGGGTTTAGTTTGGTTTGTTTGTTTGTTTGTTTTTGATAAAGGAAACCAAAGGAGCTGCATTATTAACAATTATTCATTTATTAATGTTTGATTGAGATTGTTGCTGTTGGACTTGCTTTTGTCTGCTTCTATATAAAAAAAGGGGCTTATTGGAAAACATCAGAGGACTTTTGAACTTTTTAGCTTTAGGGAGGAAATGAAAACATTGCTTAAAATCAATTACTCATTAAGATCTAATGTCACCTAAGTAGCAGAACAGGAGCTACATGGATTTTTGCTTTTTACTTTCATTAAAGGGCGAGCCTCGATCAAAGTCCGCTTAAAACAAAAATCAATCAAAAATTCAAGATTCTGCTGCCCTGCGGTGATAACCGGCGGTTCCCCGAGGGCTCATAAGAGCTCTTTAACTTCATCACCTTGAGGTAAACTCTTATTCCTCATTCTGATCTTTGCATGCTCATTGAAAACAGAACGGTTTCTTTCTAAGTTGTTGCTTCACCCTCAGGGGAAACATATTTAGCTGGTACCTGTAGCATCAAACGTGACGCGACATGCATGGTAAAGACAAACCCTACACGCAGATGCTCCCATTCAGCTTCTTTCTGCCGAGCATCCTCCCAGAGGAGACATTGATCAAGTCTTCATTGAAGGAAAAATCAAATTGGCTATTACAGAAACACAGGAGTCAAGGCTATTGAATGGATGAAATGAGCCATGAATGGAGTGAGAGGGAAGGGTATAAGGCACGATGGATAGGGGGCTCTTTTGTTCAAAGAGGTGCATCTGAACAAGAGAAGGGGAAGATGGGTAATGAGAGACTCAGAGGATTGTTCCTGTGGCAGGTGATTCATCCAGCTCCATGGAGCGGAGGAAAAAGAAGATGTGAGACCGGCGAATGGAAGAGTGAGGATGGAGAACATGAGCGTGGAAATGGGGGCCGATGATCTGCGGGCGTGTGCTGAGACATTGTGGCTGCAGGTTTTTGTGTTATAACAAGCCGTCTGTCAGATGATGAGATCAGAGGCATTTGTTGCCAACCCGTTAAGGAAACCGCCTGCTGAAAGAGATCCACCTCAAGACTGCGTTTTATAATACGTACCTGGACTGGAAATAAACCCGACTGCTCGCAGCTGTAAACTGGACATAGATGGGCTAATTGGGAGAGACCATAAGGCTCTGTGTTGATGCTGCAAGGATATGTGGGACAGCATATTTCTGGTATTCATTTATTATGGTATTTTCTCTTTGGAGTTGTTATAACTAACATCCAGAAAAGTTGACTAGCTCTTAGTATTTCCAAAATGATATCTATTCTTTTCTGTTCAGAATATAGGGTCTGGGGGTCAACCTGGGGGTTGTCATGATACAATCTGGCTCAGGGGCTGCCGTCCGCTCCTGGCTAATATCTCATCTCCATCTGCTCCTGTTAAATACGGACGGACAAATACTCATCAATAAAAATAAAACACCTCCCATATTAGCTCTAATGATATTAATACTTTTCTTTCCTCATAACCAAAGAAATGTCTGTCCGCCATCATGTGGTCAGTCTCCATGGTAGCTGACTGACTCGCAGGGGGGATTACAGGCAGCGTCTCAAATAGTCGTGGTTCAAAATGTCTGAGGGGCGCCGCCGACAGCATCATGGGTAATGTAGTCATAGAGATGATAGAAATTAATAATGGTGCCAGTAAGAGACCATGAGGTTTGAGGTTTACCCTCATTTACATCATCGAGCTGATTTTTACTACAAGCCCACCTCTGGTTTTAGGGTTAAATTTTGATATGCTCCACAGCATCATCATTTATATATATTGTTACAAAGGTGTTGTTTATTAATTGTGAATATATTTACTTCCTATTACTATTTTACTTCCTTTATTAATCAAGGTACCTACCCGGTGGGGAATAATTTTCTGAGTTTAGGTCCTGGTTGTTTTGTTTGTTTCTCCATTAAAGCTTAAGAAAAAAAAAAATAGTTTTGGTTTGAGTAGAAATCAGTGTAGATTAACAGATTTTATATTTTTGTAGTTTAAAACATGATACATGTGTAAAAATAGTATACTTTGTGTTCGTTTTTAGGAGTTTCATATATATATATTTCAACTCTAATTACACTAACTTTCGAAAGATCTTGAATTGACTCCGAACATAAAACCTCCAAACATCGAAGGACTGCAACTTAACTCCCCAGGACATTAATCCCGGCCTGTTTACCTTATTTTAGTGAGGCCACTGATTTTGTTTCTCTTCAGTAGTGGGCCATGTTTCATCCAGCCTGCATGTCAGTGTGCAGTTCTTGCTTTGGGCTAGGTACAGAAAATGTAAACATTTCTTTATGTTTCAGGACTTTTATACGCTTTGGAAACTTTACTTTTAGGTTAGTCCTATGTTGGTTGCAAGCTTCACTGGTAAAAACCTTTCTAAAAGCTTCAGGCTGTTTATTCTTATGTTTGCTATCGAATTCTGCTCCTATAAAACACAGATGGTTGTCTCTAGAGGAATCACTCCCCAGCTCTGCTGTCAGCTGTTTCTGCACCAGACCCAGGCTTCCTACATACCCCCGGGTTCTCAGTGCACTCAGGCGGTTCTCTTCCTAGATCCAAATAGACACCCCTCTCAGTTCCCGTTTTGCTGTCCCATGCCTGTGCCATCCTGGAGAGGTTAATCATTTCAGAGAAACAGACAGTGTTGATCTCTATGAATAGAGCTAATATTTACAGCAGATACAGCATATCTGCAGCCCTATGAGCCGCTGGAACACGATAGCAAACAAGCTGTCTTATAAAAGCGGGAACGCATAGGGTACTTGATTGATAGCCCTCCTTTTTCTCAACCTTTTCTCTCTCTCCGAGGGTGTATCAAAGCACTGCGGTAACAGCCACACAGTTTAACGCTCAGGTCCACTTTTTGCAGCGCTGCAAAACTTGACATGAGCCGTTAGCCTCAGGCCCAGAGGGAAGCAAGGGTGGAGGAATGTTAAACAAAGGAAAGTGGAGGTTTGAGACACTGACGCTGAAATTGGACTTGGAAGTTTGTACTTGTGTTCAGGTGAATGTTTAGATCCATGTATGGATCACATGTCAGGCAACCCTGTGATTGCTATATGAAAGCGTACCCTTCATCCCTGCAGGGCTGAGCAACGTTGAATACCAGCAGCAGGGGAAGGCCACATGCGTTAGCATCAACTGGACCCTGGGGGACCCGCAGTTGGAGGTGGTCAATCCAGCCACGGGACGGCGACGGGATTCAGGGACGCCATCGCTCCTCTGCAAGCAGGCCCTGTTCACCCGCTGGAACAGACTGCATCGTAAGGTGAGCGCTCACCCATTCCACCCCAAAGGATGGTCAGATCTTAGATCAGGTAACAAAATGTTCCCTTCCTTTGCTTTCAAAAGGTTTCATCCGGGAAACCTGCCTGAATAAAACACCTTCCAAGGCTATGTTTACAAAGTAGAGCTTCACAATACAATAAGACTTCTATGTAAACGGTTTACGAGCCCAAAATTGATCCGAATCTGTAAAAGAAGAACTTAGACGGCGGTTTGAGGTTTACGGAAGTAACAATGGACAACGTCACCTGTGGATCGATTTAAATGGGACCGGCCGTATTGTTGCAAGATCATGACAAGATAGAGGAAACTAATAAAAGCTAAACTCGACACTGCTTGCTTCGGCCACTGTTTATGTACAGTTATTTATTTATATACATACATTTTTTTCCCTGCATTGGGTCTTTTGTGGGCACTAGTTTCCCTTATTTGAAAGTAGGCTGACAGGAAAGGGGGAGGGAGAGGGGGGAAGACATGAGGCAAATGTCGTCGGGTCCGGGATCGAACCTCAAGGCCTCCAAACATGTGTCGCGCTATCCCCTACGCCACCACAGCACGCCCTTACGTCCAGTTTTACCAAACATGGCTTCTCCTGGTGCACAATTATGAATCATGCCTAATGAAAACATATATATGATACGTAACCAAATTAATATCGACGATAAAAGTGCCTATAAAGACTTCAGCAACCAATGTATATTAACTTAAGTATTGGCAGATGTTAATTCAACAGTTCAATTACCTGAAAGGATCTGAAGAAATTTCTACTTAGAATCAAGTCCCGCTACCTTTAAAAAAACTGTTTTATTGTTATAAATTTGATTTGGTGACCATTTAAAGAAGGGAAACAGTTTCGGCAGTCCTATACTTAAACAGGGGTATTGCACCTTAAACCGCATGCTAGTCAGTTAGCCGTCAATTGCCTTCATAAATCTCTGAGCCAGAAATCCAATAATATTAACGACGAGAAGCTGTCCGACAATCAAAAGTCACATGTGTGTTTTAAAATCCAAATCACGGAGCTCTCTGCACCGAGGAGATGTGGAATTTCCTCTCAGCGGCAGATGAATTTCGTCTTGGCAACATCTGCCGTCTGTGCTGCTTATCAGAATCTGGCAGCTCAAGTCTTCACCCGCTGCACTTCCCCGTTTCCATTCTGAAACTTTATGTAACAGACACCGCCTGCGTCGGCAAATGGCGAGCCGTTAAAGCATAATGACTATGAAACCATAATTATTTGGAGGAGTACTAGAGGAGGCCCCCACCCTAAGTGCTCCCCGCGCGCCGCGCAGACGGAGCCACGCTAGAGCAGTCGCACTAATCTCCAAAAGAAACTTTCGCTCTGCTCGCCTCCCTCTCCCCACTTGTCTCTCCTCCGATCTTCACTGTCCCCACCCCATGCGACAGTTCGAATGCACAAAAAAGCACGGAGAATGTGCAATTGCTTGTGAAATTTAAATGGGGAGATTACACAGCTGTTGAGCCCAACCCACCCACCAACCCACATCCACCAACCCCCCTCCCACAACCACCCAAATGCATTTGTGCCGGCTCATTCGTTTTGTTTTGCTCGCCCCTTTTCTCCTCCGCACCCCCACACCACCCAGACCGAACCTTCTGCACCTTTTTGCCCTGACTTTACAGAGCCCAGCAAAACAGTACAACCACAAACATATGGATATTGTTATACCATATGTATTATTACTCTTACTAACACTTTCTAGAACCTCCTTAGTTAATATCAATTAGGTCTAGGTGTGGACCTTGACTGGGCCACTCCAGCACGCATAGTTTGATCCAGTTTGAACCTGTTTGGGTAGTTCTCCTGTCAAACATCACCAATCCAAACCAAACTACCATTCTAAAATTGAAATCGAGAAGGTTTTTCACCAGTGACGATGTTCAGGGTAAGGTATAGTAGTGTCAGATCCCTTTCCAGTTATTGTGTTTTGCACGTACAGTAGTCAAAACATTTACCCTGCCCTCATCTGATCGTAGCAACTTAGAATATCTGCTGATTTCCGCCGCTTCCTTGATACGTGTCTAATAGTTTTCAAAGCTTCTGCGGTCAGAATGGTCAATCTGGACGCAAAAATTTTCTTTTTTCTTATCTAGACGCGATCCTGTGGCGATACGGTCGTCTCTCATGGCTAAAAAACGTTCGAATAGATCCACAGGCGATGAATTCTGTTAACGCTTCTGTAAAGATTGCGTTTCTGCATGACGTCTAGTTTACATGATCTTCTGCACATGCATGTGGCTTTCACAGCAAAACGACTACGCCAACAATTGGGATAGAGCGTTAAGACCTGCGGGATGTTAGCGTAATGTTTCACGAGAGGTGATGGGATGGAACAGGAGAAGACAGAATGCAAAGGTCTCAATTTACAGACAACTTTAGCAGTGGTTCCGCAGACCTCGGACCACTACAGAGAATATATTTACTCTGATCTTGGTAGAAGTGTTCAGCCGAGGCGAGGAGCGTCTTGATTTCCCTTCACCATAGTCAAACATTTCGGGTTTCTTTCCGTTCAGCCATCCATTATTTTCTGCTTATCTGGGGTCGATTCACAGAGGTTAAGCAAAGAGACCTGAGTCTTCCCTTTCCCAAGCCACTCGGCCAGCTCCTTCGGGAGAATCCCAAGGCCTTCCTAGGCCAAACATAGTCCCTCCAGCTTTTCCCCGGTCCTCCTCTGGGTCTGGCATGAACTACTAACCAAGGAGGCGTCTAGAAGGCATCCCAACAAGCTTTAAAATGTGAACAAACTTCAACGGCTCTGATACCCTTTATGCATGACTCCCACATGCTCTCTCTTCGGTTTTTCATTTTCAGCTGGGAGTCCACACCTCTCCCTCATCCACGGACCACCACCCCATGTACAGGGAGGCCAAGATGGCGGCGCGTCCTTACCAGACAGCGAAGCAGCAGTGGTTCAAGTCTCTGCAGGAGACGGGCCTGGGGACCTGGGTGAAGAAGCCACCGGAGCAGGAGCAGTTCCTGGTGGCTGTCTGAGTGTGTGTGTGTGTGTGTGCGTTGAGTGTGAGTGACCTTTACTTTTTTTAGGGTAAGACGACGCATCTCAGAGCTTTACACAAGGAAGTACTCCCACCCCACCCTAACCCAAACTGCAGATGATTACACCCCTGCGTGTGTCCGTTCATTCTGTTTTGTGTCGCCCTTTCATCCCGTCACCGAGTCCACTAGTGGAAGGTCAGACGGGAGGAAAACCAGAGTTGAAAGGCCTCTTTTATTTTCTTCCTTCTGACACACCGTTTTAAGCGAACACCCATCTAAATGCGCCCCCATTCCCTTCTGTGACCGTCAAGGAAAAGGGGTTGGGGTAACCTTGAGCAGAATGAAAGGCAGCCGCTATCTTGTCATCAGCTATTTCCAGGCCCAGAGGCTCCCGCTGAGGAGCGGAGCCACGGGGGAGAGAGAGTGAGACAGACAGAGAAAGGAAAGGGAAGACGGGGAGAAGAAGAAGAAAAAACAGGGTCCACGTCCAATTACCAGCCCTGTCAGGGTGATGGGTGATGGAGACAGAGTTAGGGAGTGAGGAGATGGAAGGACAGGGAGGTTCACCTTCTCCTCTTTTATTGCTGCCTCCTTCTCTTAATTTACCCTTTTAACTCTCCTTTACCCTCTTCCTCCCTCGGGGGAGCTAAACACGACACAACGACGAGGTTAATGCACCCATCGAGAAGGTGAGGTGTATAGATGACACCATTACCCCCACCCTCCACTTAGTACAAGAACGCAGGAGGAGACGGGGATGCTTACTTCTTTTCTCTTTGTGTTTTTTGACCTGAAGGCTTCCTGGGCGTCTTTCTGTTGATTGTCGTCTTTATACAACCGCAGCAGTAACATTTCTTTTTTTCTTTACCTCAGCCTGATAGCAAGCGTTGTTAAAGTTTCCCAGCTTTCGCATCTCGTCGCCCTCATATCCGAGGTCTCCTTGTCTCTCGGTAACGCAAACATCGGTCACCGTGAACCGCCCCATGTAAATTAGCACCTTAGCGCATTTCGTCTTTGCATATTTTATCTGTGTATCACTGTGACGTCTCTATATCCATAATGATCATGACTGTACTGTTCTGTCTCTACAAATAACTCACCCAAAGCTCTCAGACCGCCGGGAAGCAGCAGGAAAACCATCGACATCCGAGCAGTGACAGTGCCATCTAGTGGTTACTCTGTGTAATGTTCAATGGCCTACTAGTTTCCATTACCAGGTCCGTTTAACTGGAACTGAGATGAGCTGACAAACAGACGGATTTACACAAAGACACGTCCTTCATCTTGAGAAATATCCACTGGTTTTGCTCGTGTATTATTATTAGTATTGGTAGTATTATTACTAGTTATAACAGTATTAAAATGACTTACATTTAAGTATGGAGCCATCAGGTTATGGTATTTAACATGAAGTTGCTCTGACAGTTGAACCTGCATGCCACGCTGTCATGTATTGTGATGAAGCTACACGTGTACAAATAAAGCCTAACATGCAATATCCTTGGAGCTTTGAGTTTTAGTAAGACAAACCACCACAACCAGTTTCGGGGAGAAGGATTTTATACTTTGAAACGGAAGCAAAAACGAAACTAACTTTTTGGTATTTTTACAGCTAAAATTAGGAGACAAAGATACATGACAGATGACAGAAAGTTGTATTCACCCAACTTTTTTGTACAATACCTGAGTGAAAGCCAATTTAGGTGTCAGTGTCTGGGCAGTCCACTAATTTGTCCTTTAGGGAAGAGAATGAAAGAGAACCCCATGAATAATCTCTGTTAAAGTTTGCCATGGGCCATAAAAGAGACCAGGAGCATGAGGAGAAACTACCTTGTTATTGGCCTGCATTGCTCACAGTAACACAAGGTCGGTCCTGTTGGTTACGGTGCACCGTCATTCTGTTCACGTCCATTATACGTTGTTACATTCTTCTTTGACATACATAAATTCATCCTCAGCCCGAGCAAAAGCTGGAAACAGAATCTATTAAATTATTATGTTTTATATGAATCACCAACTACTGGGGAACAGATTTTATTGAAATACCGTCTGTTTGTCAGATCAGCATAAAGGTAGGATGCACATTCTTTTTTTATTTTGGGACAAACATAACATCATTCATTACTATTTCACGCCATAATGTTAGCGATCACAGAGTTTTACAGATTTATTTTTGAGATAAAAAACTTCTAAGGTATGTCTGGAAGCTGTATCTGAGTGTATATATGTAAAAACAAAACAAAAAGTACAAACGATGTCGATGGAGATGTCAAAAGAAATCTAAAAAAAAAAAAATTAAAGAAAGAAAGTAAGAAAAATGTCCAGCTATGATGTAAATCGAGGTCTAAGAGGAACTGCTGCTAAGGTCTGTAAATTGCACTCCGGTAACATAAAAAGTGA
>JAVLVB010000598.1:345926-371407 GCA_032876305.1 Orestias chungarensis
TATATATATATATATATATATTTTTTTTTTTTTTTTTCTCCATCATTTCCTACCGTCACAAACATAAACAAGAGTTGCAACCGGGGCTTTCATTGGAACCTTGTGCTGTGCTGATAAGACACTCCATTGTAAAGCAATGGATATTATTGGTAAAGATTGCGATAACTACCTGGCGTATTACGAGTTTGGTGTCTTTCTAATACACGTTTCTGACTCCATGAGACTTTTAAGAGTTGTTGGCAATGCCATGTGTGAGAGGTGGGATCCTTTCAAGCCCCTAGATTCTGTCCTGGTGAACAGAAATTGCACCAACCTGAAAAATAAAACTTCAAAACTAACACTGCGCTCCAAACACTCCTTTTGCGATAGGAATATTGCGAAAGCTGATGTTGCCGTGACAATGCCCTTAAACTTGCCGACTTAAATCCGACAGAAAACCTGAGCTAGCAAGCTCACCGCACAGCAACTCGGACCTTTATCCCAACAGCAGAGATCCAATAGAGTCCTGACAGGTCAGTGATTCACAAAAGTAACGCCTAGTACTGTGGATGAAGCAAATAAAGTTATTCACCTACATTTGCCAAAGAGAAAACGCTAAAAGATGTATTATATAGTTATGTCTATGCATTTTTTGTACATTAGCCGAGCCTTTTAGTGTGAAAATACAACATGTTTTCGCAAGCAGAGAAAGATTTTGAGCTGCAGAAGTAATAAGTCCACACTAAAATTAAAGTACACTACAGGTTTTCTAGCAGAATAAAAAAAGAATATATATATAGAGAGAGTTAAACATCTTGTTTGGATCAGAGGGATAATGTTGGGACTCTCGCTGCTAGAAGATGAATGGAAAATTCACCAGATGAAAACAGCACATAGAGACAATGTTAGGTAACGTCAGTCTTTGTTACTATTCAAGGAGTCTCCTGAGGACAAAAATTGAAGGCAACTGAAGGTTTCAACTGCATTTCAGGCACATATTCAGTTCTGATTAGTTGAGACTATCAGGTCTCTTAAAGTCCTGTTATTTTTATTTTATTTTCAATTAATTTCGCTTTCCAGTTTTAAGGAAGGCTGCTTTCACGCTTTTCTCAAAAGAACATGTCCTCCCTGATCTTTTGAAATGTAGGCAATTGTCTGAGTCCTCACATCAACAACCGTTTCTGTGGTTATGCGTTAAGTTGTAATTGAAGTTATAATGGTTTTGTTTCATTTAGCGGCTGCTATAAACTGGGTTTGTTTGTTTAAGTCTCGTAATGTTGGGAATAAATGAACCAGAACAACGTGCCTCTTTACCTCTTCCGTCCTTTCTTTTTGTGTTGCGATACAAATATGAATGTGTCACAAAAGAATGTAGTACAACGCCGGAGATTAAATCTTAGTAACTGAGAAAGTAAAACTGAACAAGGTTTGCTTTTAGTCCAAATGCTGATTTGGAATGGTGAGGTCCAGGATTAAAGTGTCTTTAAAGCTTTTTCACCTAAACTAAACAGTCTTGTAAATGTTTCTCTGATGGTTGGCGGGACAGAGAGGGAGGCGGCTAAAGATTCACCACCAATTTGAACGTTTTCTATAGGCTTCCATATTAGGATTACATCAAATCCATCGTTTCCCCAACATTTTAGAGAAAAAAAAAAAGCTGTCTTTTCAATATCTTTCCAGGTCAACCTGATGTTATCCAAATCCGAGGTGGTGCTTATGCGTCCTCTACTTTTGTTTTGCGGTTTTAACTGTCGTCCATATATCTTAAAGCTTGTGTTTTTCTCTCAAAGGACTTCCATGCTATAGCGTCTTTGCTCCATGAGGTAACTTGTCTATTTTACATTAATGCTTAGGTCTGGAAATATGTGTCCCATTTTTTTTTTTTTATACGC
The DNA here is from genome assembly GCA_032876305.1 of Orestias chungarensis. Taxonomy (NCBI): domain Eukaryota; kingdom Metazoa; phylum Chordata; class Actinopteri; order Cyprinodontiformes; family Cyprinodontidae; genus Orestias; species Orestias chungarensis. Next base: position 347,798 of record JAVLVB010000598.1, read on the forward strand.
AGGGGAGAGAAAGGATCTAGTAGAGTTCAGCTCTGAAACTCAGAACTCAAGAAGGACTTTTGATGAGAAGTAAACGCCTTCAGGAAGGGAGAGAAGAAGTCTAATTGCATTTATTATGACCATAAAAAAACAAGTATATTAATATAGTATATAATAACTTTATTTTACATAGTTATTTTATTGACCAAATGAGAAATGAAGCTTTTTTCTCCTTTTGTTTGGTAATTCAAGCAATTTTTACCTTCATATCCGGCAGAAATATCTAATTAAAAGTTTTTTCTGGCACAATTGTGTTGGTAGGAGACATTTGTTGCCAAGCAACTAACGCATTTCCTAAATTATACAGCTGTGCAAAATGAAAACGTTGGTACAGAATCACCTAACTAGGCCGATAGAAACACTGTTGTCTGATTAAGAGTGTCAGGCAAGCAGCTGTGCTAAATAGTAAATGCAACTGATGCTCAAAGCTGTTATTGTACCATTTATAACCTCCTTTCAAGCGCTAATGCAAAGCGTAAGCAAACTTTTATTGTTTTAAATCGGAAGACTGCAGGTAAGATGCGACTCAGCCAACAGCTGCCTGCTCGGCGCTTATCGACAAACAGAGCATTCAGGAAGTTACCCATGAATCTCCGCCCCACAACTCCCACGTGGGCACGCTGAAGTTGCGGGCCCCGCCTATTTTGTCCTGGAAAGTGTACAAGCGCTACCTCGGCAAAAAGATAAATAAAAAGAAGAAAATGTCAAATGCCATAATCACACACTTATTTTCATGTCTGCCTCTGAACACGGACACTATTAACATTAATAAATAAACAGCATGCACTCATGGGAGAGATGTCTGAGTTTACAGCCTTGGATATCATTATGACCCTTCAGAGGAAGTGAAACTCCCGCCCTGCATCCCCCAGAGACGCTCAAATATTTACACCTGAGAGATCTGTGTGCTCTGCTGAGCAGCCCAACATGCCTGCAGCCGGGTACCTTGCTGGTGGAGGCTTTGTAGGTCGTCTTCAGCTTCTGTGACAGCTGACTGGTGCTGTGACTGGCTGTGTGAGACGGACCCGGGAAGAAGAATAAAAAAGAAAGAAATGGGTAAAACGCACTGGTGAGCAACCGCACGGCAGCAGTGGCAAGACTTCAAAACACAAATAGGTGTCGGAACAAACTAAGATTGCAAACTAAAGTGGGAATGTTTTATAATAAACCGGTCAGTTTGAAACACATTAGGGGATTTTCAGATTAGACTTAAAAAGCTCCGCTCCATCCCACTTTTAAAATGATTAGCCAAAGCTAAAAAAAGGTAGATGCAATGCAAAAGAAACGGATTAAATGCATGAATAGAAATATACATGAGTAACGTCGTGCTCCTGCTGCTGTAAAAGCTGATTTTATTGTAAGCCGGTTTCCAAGTCCTTAAATAAATTTAAAGCGGGGGTATTAATATATGATTGGTCAACACGTAGTTTGTGCTTTTATCTTCCACCAGTTTGTCTGAAGCAGCCAGTAGTTCATTTTCAGGGTTACACTAATTTAACATGCTTGTGAAAAGCAGGAAATCCATATTTAAAAAAGGAAACCTGAACAGAATTTTAAACACATGTTTCACCTTTGGCTTTGAGAGCCCCCTTGGTGGGGTCCCCGCCCTCGATTGTCTGTCCGTCTCCAGTCAGACGCTCGTTGAGAGAGTCGATTTCCCGGCGCACTGCAACGAGGGCAACAGCATTAATGAAGGACCGCCGGTGAGTGAATCAGCAACGGAGGCCTGAGGGAGGGAGATAAACTCACTTTCGAGGTTTTCAATGTAGAGATTCTCAAACTCTCGCTCAATCTGGCCAAACAGGTCAAGGAGGTTGCTCCGCAAGGTGAGGGGCAGCTTGGAGTCCTGGAAACATGAATCAGATACCCCTTCATTTACTGCAATACAAAACAAAACCATAACTCCTGAAATATTTCACATTTTGGCATGTAACCACAAACCCAAATGTAGCTTATATGGATTTTTCGATGACAAAGCATAAAAAAAGAAAAGGGCTAATAAATCACGTTAAACATGTCGGTGCTAGCATGATTATATGGGATGTTTGAATCAGAAACAAGAGTTCAAGCCTCTTCTACAGAACTTCAAAACATCCTTATATTGGAGGAAATTAAACATTATCTGGTTGACATCAGGCACGTTTTAGACAACTACCCACTAACAAAGGCAGTAAAACTTTTGAGCAAGTTTTCAGTAATTAATTACATTGCTATTTGGCCAAAAAACAATGGAACGATTTGATTGCATCATATCATCTTTTATCAAATGACTTGATTAGCAATTTGGCTCTCTTTGGCCATGACAATTACCAGACACGGATCTCAGCTCTTTTTGTGTGTGTTAAAAGTAAGTATTTGACTTATTGTTCTTGTTTGGGCTGCTGGACAATATTATTGATAAATGTTGTCAGGGTTTGTCGTCATGTCGGCCACTTTTTTCCTCTCCTTCATCTGTGCTTCCATCCGTCTGTGATCTTTGGAATATTGGCCATGATCATTAATGTACATTATGGACATCTGCTACTGTGATATTGTGTAAAAAATAAAAAAGCACATTGGCCTGAAAAATGTAAGCTGATAAAAGTTAAAGAACCAGCTTCCAGCTTTAGTCCTTGAGGCAGACACCCTGCCTAGTTTCAAATCTAGGCTTAAAACCTTCCTGTTTGGTAAAGTTTATAGTTAGGAAGAGGTAGAGAAGACAGCCTAATCCGGTTGGGGAGGAACTCAGTCTTTGATAGTCTTGACGGTTCTCCTTTGCTCGACCTTCTTCATGTCTCTCTCTATAGGGTTAAGTTATTTATGTTTTCTATAGTTCTGCTGCTATAGGTTTAGACTGCTGGAGGACAATCTGACCACTTCTCTCTCTGCTACTTTCTTCCTTTGTCCAATGTACGTAGTTCCCGTTATTTCAACCTTGTTAACCTTTTGTTTTCTCGTAGTGTTCTTCTCTCCATAGTAGCCACACCTGGTCTGGCGTTCTGTTAGCTGAGACAGCTTCTTGGATGAGAACATGGGCTGAGATGCTGCCAGTGACACTTTACAACTGCTGCTATAAACTCTTTTTTTTTTTTCAGTATCCTCTGCATCTAATTTAGTTTTCTGTCTCTTCAAACCTCCAGTCAGTCGTGGCAGATGGCTGCTTGTACTGAGCCTGGTTCTGCTGGAGGTTTCTTCCTGTTAACGGGGAGTTTTTCCTCTCCACTGTCGCTACATGCATGCTCAGTATGAGGGATTGCTGTAAAGTCAACGACAACACAAGCCATTGTTTTGGTCTGCTGATTCCAGAGGAGTGAATGCTGCAAGTCAATGACTCGATGCAATCTGCTGGGGTTCCTTAGATTGGAAACTTTTTCAAATTAAATTGTTAGAATGTATCTTTGATTGTAATTGAATTTCTTGTAAAGTGCCTTGAGACGACATCTGTTGTAAATTGGCGCAATAGAAATAAAATGATTCTTGATTCTATCCATCTATAATTTTTTTTTTATTAGAAAGGAAACATAAATACTTTATATGACACCATATAAGCCATATAAACAAAAAAAAGTACTAGAAGAATCTTATAGGATGCAAAAGACTCAATTAAACAGGCGTAAGTTCAACTTCTTACAGGTTAATAAACCTAAAGGCATAACATCTAAATTTGACCAAAGTAAAAAAATAAAAAAATAAAAAATAAAATTAGCAAAAAGTCTATATTTATCTCCCAAAGCTCTTGAATAAACGTAACCCTCAACTTTCATCCATGCATTTTTGCATTTACGCACCTATTCATATCTGTCAAATGAAATCTTGATTAAATTTGCGGTTGTGCTCAGACAGAATGTGAGAAGTTCCAAGGGATACAAATCCTTACATAAGCCACAAGTAATGATAAAGGAAAGAACGTTAACATAAAAGCACATAAAATAAATGATAATTGTCACATTTGATTGAAATGGGACCCAAAAAAAAAAAAGTGCAATTACTTTAGAAACCCAACAAGTGTTACAACAACAACCTGGCCACCCTACCTCCATGTTGACGTCCTCCCGGTTCCCAGATGTAGTCGGGCCACAGAAAAAAAGTAAACTTCTAAGAGAGTACACCAAGATTCATCTCAGATTTGTAATACAGGTTCAAATGTTTTCCTACCAATAACCAGAGTTGGTCTGAATTACATTAGCACCACATGTCACTCTGCTCTGTTTGGGGCTGTTAGGAAATAACAGCTCTTAATATTAGGTCAAAGCTGCTTTTAATCTCTTAAACTTTCAGTCTGCGACACACTTTTCTGAACAATGCCAACGTTTCAAAGACCAGAATAAAATGAGCTTTGTGTTGCATTTGGGCTCATAAAGCTCTGGGCCTGCGCAAGATGATCTGCTCAGCGGGTAGAGTTGGTACATAAACATGGCCAGGGAAGAATGGGTGTTGAAAACGCTAACCACGCTTTGACAACCCATATTATAACTTGATGAGACAACACGGCGGGTGAAAACCGAGCTTTCTGCTTCTTTTAAAGAGATGAAATGACAGATGAAGCACCGATACTGATGTCACCCATTCGAATAAACACGATGAGTCCATTGTTCGGTTTATCTGGGAGATGGCCGCATCGCCTTGCAGCCTCCTCCCAAAATTTAACAACTTTACTGCCCTTAATCAAACAGAAACTCATTTTTATTGCCAGAGCAGCAAAGAAGGATAGTCACCATAACAAGCCTGCACAAGGAAGTGGCTCCTATTGGACTAAAAGTACAAAAAAAACACCTCACCATCCTTTATTTCAGGGCAAAAATAAATCAACTATGAACCTAATTCAAATAACCTGGTTTGGAGCAAGTTAATCACCAACTTTATGGCACCTGTGGACATTAAGAGTCAATCCCTTTAAATCAGTAACTAAACTTTCTGTGACCACTGTGACCAGGCAGCGTCTGTTAAGAAATCACTTTTCTTTCCTGAGACGGGATGAATGGCTTCAAATAAACCACATAGTAAATCCTAAGTAGTAATCTGTGTTGCACCACCAGAGAGCCCGAGAAAAATGCTGCAAAACAGGCTGGTGCTGCAGGGTAACGACTAACAACCAACCGCATGAGGTAACAATCACTGTCATTTTAAAAACACACACGCAGGAGATTAAACAGAGAAACTTTGCTTATTTTAATGTCTAATACATAGATTTGTTTTAAATTGCTGACGCCTACCAAACCTTCGTCTCCCCTCACCTGTCCCTCCAGCATGTCTCCTCTCAGGATGCCTGGTGGCCGCTCCTCTATGCTGTTGGTGCGGCGGATGGACAGACTGTGTGCCTTGCGCTTCTGCTTGGGGTGACGTGCAGCCGAAGCCACGCCGCTGCCGCCCTCCACGGGCATCTCTCCAATCCCGTGCGAGGACTCGACCCCGCCCCTCCCGACTTCCTGCTTTCGAACTAGCTGAGGAGCAGGTAAACAAAGGCCACGCTGGCTGGCTGGTAGGTAGTAGCTTGGGTTGAGTTTTGTCACTTGTAACGACCTACCTGGAAAAAAAAAGAGGAAGCAAAATGTTTTGTTTACAGCTCAGGAGGAAGTCAACTCAAACAGATTCCTACAGATAACTATGGCCTTCATGTTGCAGGTAAACTCAAACTATCAGCCTAGCCAGGTAATTTCAGTAATATTGCAACATATGACTTAATTTAGCAACAAAGCATGTCTGGATAAAACTAAAAAACAAGGCCAATAGGGGGGCTCTTGAAAAGCCTTTAAATCAGAGTAACTAGTGAACTTTGACTAGGCCATTCCAGACAGATGTTGCGCATTCACACAGATGAGAGTCAAGTTTGACTCTAACACAGACAAATGCTCTATACCACGATGCCTCTACCACCCTGCCCCATTTCAAGTTAAAGCTACAGTACAAACATTTTTATTCTATATTCTTTATTCATTTTCGTAGCATGTCCTGAAAACCCTCACAGGCCTTTTATTATCACGGAACATCTATTTTCATGTCATATTTTCCGAGGTATGACCAGGTGTAAACACTTGTGGGACATAAATTAAATAGTATTAGTTAATAATACATTTAAGGGTCCTAATCATGTCACTGAATCTCACGGGTGGCAGAGTTTAGTGGCACACTGGTCAACCTTTTAACCTTTTCTGTGAAAGCTGGGCCAAAACGACATCATCCGCCTGTTTAACCTTCGTGTTTGTTTTTATGAGGTTCTGCGGAGTCATTTATCGAGCTACCATCGCGTTATCTCGACAGACAGACAATTTCTGCGAGGATATGAAGAATACGTACATACGTGGGCTTATTCGCGAACTCTAACAACTGCGGAGATGCTAGACTGCCACTCACCAACTCTGCTGTCTTCCTGAATTCAAAGGCATCTTCCAGCAGCCCTGAGCGGCTCAAGCTAGCTTAAATAGCTACATATCACCTTGATGCTAACGGACGTTAACGGCTGCTGGGTAAAGTCTGGCGGGTTCATTTAAAACTACCACCATGCTTGTTCGTTTTGACGTTAGAAATTAAACATGCGTTATTACCCTTTTCACACAACATAATTTAAAGTATAACATTTTGAACACGTCGCATATTAAAAGGTACTTCCGCATCAGGCGGTCTCTGTGTGCGCCCTTCCAACCAATCAGCGCTCACGCCGCCGTTTACGCGTCGAATAGGAGGCCGTAACGTCACAAGCAGAGAGCGAATTAACGGCCGCCCGTTGTCAGACTGGAGCACGCGCACCAAGCACGTTCAAATAGGCGTCAAAGCGTCTGTTTTGGGTTCTTCTGCTGTAAGTGGCGTTGTCTGCAAGTTTCATAGTTGTGTGTTTGTATGTTTCGTAACGTTGCGCACGGATGTTTTAGTCGTTAGCGGCCTGGGCGGCGCGGTGGGCTGATAGCGTGTTGACACGGAAAACCCGAAATGGCGTTGACTGGACTGTCACGTTTACGGGCCTGCGTGTGTGATTTCCGGCGGGTAGCGTGACCACGTCATATGTTGACGTTTGTTTACGTGCAGCTACGAGCTTCAGGGTGGTTTGTCAGATTTATATATATATAGTTACATTTAAAAATTGCAGCTAACCAAACAAAACACAAAGGGATAGACAACACTATCAGAGATGGCGTTCTTTAGCAGACTCAAAGGTGGTTAAGATCTGCTAATATTAACATGTCAACACCATTTCTTTTTATGGTGGTGGTGGACAAAATTTGCACTTAAATCTTTGCTTTGAGTGACATAAAAATCATAAAAATCAACCCGACGGCTGCAAATACCCCCTATTGCAGACTTTGGATGTTTATGTTTTAATTTATAAAACTCTTACACTAATGGTTTATAAACAGGTCAAATAGATTTGGTTACAATTGCCCAGAGAAGAAAGGATGACATGACTGAGCATGCGTTAAAAGCACTTTAATGTGGTTTACATACAAAACATGCATTAAAAAGTCTGAAGTCAGAAATTGAGAACACACACAGGTTTAAAAGGTGAACAGACCTATAATCTGCATCTGCTGCAGGTAAAATCTGAACTACGTATTTTACATCTCTCATCATTCAGATCTCTGCCTCTTCTCCTCGTTAAGCCACGTGTGACCCTTTGACCTGCTCCGCTCCGTGCAGTCCTGTCCGTGTGTTCCGGTGAGCCGGCAGCTCGTCGCCTCTGATTGGTGTCCTTGTGTCGGTCAGGCGATGGTCCCAGCCGTGGGGGCGGTGCTGCGGCTGCTGCGCCGCGAGGGAGTCGCTGTGCTGAAATCGAGCGCACCTGTCAACAGCGGACGAGGTTCCCTCAGCAGCGTCTGCAGACGGATGTCCAGGTAGGTCAGAGCTGAGAGTATTTGAGTGTTTCCTCTCGTAGATAGCCTCGATCCTCTCCTGTATGAGCCGGTTCTAGTGAGCACATCACCTTCCGGGTCAGCCTGCGTGTTGATTGGGTGTTAAATCTGTATCCCACGTTTTCACCCCCCAGCGCGGCGAGAGACTCGCAGGCTGCAGTCAGGATGCCAGAGATCACCACGGATCACCTGGATGAGAAGCAGGTCCAGCTGCTGTCCGAGATGTGCATCCTCATCGACGAGAACGACCAGAGGGTCGGAGCGGACACCAAGAAGAACTGCCACCTCAACTCCAACATCGATAAAGGTACCTGGAGGGCTCCTGGAGGAGGCGCCCCCCCCCCTGCTTCAGCGGCTCTCACCTGTCCCGCCTCTCATCTGTCCAGGTATGCTGCACAGAGCCTTCAGCGTCTTCCTGTTCAACAGCGAGGAGAAGCTGCTTCTGCAGCAGAGATCCGACGCCAAGATCACTTTCCCAGGTCGGCTGTCCGCCAGGCACGAACCGACCCGTTGGTGGTGGTCCGTTATCTGGCACTAACTTGTGTTTTCTTTCAGGCTGCTTCACCAACACGTGCTGCAGCCACCCCCTGCACACAGACGGCGAGCTGGAGGAGAAGGACGCGCTGGGCGTGAGGAAGGCGGCCCAGAGGAGACTCTGGGCCGAACTGGGCATTCCCATGGAGCAGGTAGGCCGGGGATTATAGAGGATGGAGGTGTGTCGTGGCTCCAAGTCTGATCCCCTCGGCTCCCCGCTTGTTTCTCAGGTGCCGCCAGATGAGATGACATATTTAACACGAATCCACTACAAAGCCCAGTCCGACGGGGTGTGGGGAGAACACGAGATCGACTATATCCTCTTCCTGCAGAAGGTGGGTCTGCTAACGGACGAGAAAAGCATTCAACCACCGATTTCTTTGACTTCACAAACAACATGGCGTTTCTGTTACCTTTACCCCAGGATGTGGAGTTGAGTCCAGATCCCAATGAGATAAAAAGCCACTGCTACGTGAGCAAGGAGGAGTTGAGGGCCATGCTTGATAAAGCCAAGCGCAAGGAGCTGGAGGTGACGCCCTGGTTCGGCCTCATCGCCGACACGTTCCTCTTCAAGTGGTGGGACAACCTGCACGACCTGAAACAGTTCGTGGATCGCGGCAGCATCCACCGGATGTAGCCACGCTCGGGTCCTGCTTCCGCCCGCAGGGGAAACAAATGGTGTCGTGCGTAACGTTGTCCAGGAGGTCTTGAGGAACGGGAGTCCTGAATGTAGCCTGCGATTGATTTTTAAAGCCCCGACGTTAATGAGGAACCGAGTCAGTCTAGATAAAAAGTAGCGCTGACCGAGTTGACGTCACCTCAACAGACGTTTATCTATTAAAACAAAAGTTCAAGTGCCTGATGTACTCGGTCATTAGTCGAAAATAATAAAATCGTTATTTTTGTGTTGAATTTTGACGATATCAGCGAACGAGACGTGTCCTTGTACGTTTTTACATAATAAAACCATTGTGACGACTGAGCGGGAATGAGTGGCTCAAGGTTTTAGATCTGAAGGATTTCTGAACTATTGCAGTTTATTCGTATATTTTTGACATCTGGCCGGATAAAAATAGCATTTAAAGTGGAATACACAGGTGGATCCTAATAAGGTCAGTAAATCGTCAAGAAGTTGAAGTTTAGTATCTGTAGATTATCTGTGCTCTAGTATCCTTGCTGGATTGCAAAGGGGGGGGGGGTGTCTTTCTTTAAAGGTTGTTGGGTGACATGTCGGACACAATCCAGACTAGTCACCAGGCAACACACATGGCAGGGATTTTCACTCGGGACTTATTTTATTGAGCTAAGTTGAGAAATAAAACGGTTACAAGGGGTTTTATTTTTTATTTTCAATTAAAAAAAAAATTATTGAATATTGAAAAACACATTTTGTGTGTTAGTGTCTACAGACTGTACTTATTCATGGCTCCTTTACCATGAATCACTGCATCAGTGATGTATGACATGGCTAGAGATCAACGTGATAACCTTAACCGCTTTAGTTTTTTCTTCCATCCACTTAACTTTCCAATAATAATTGGACACAGCACCCTGAACGCCCAGCTTATCCGGAAAATACGTCACTAACTTGGGCCTTTAGAGAACAGTGTTGTCCAATAATGTGTAACTCGAAACAAGTTTACCATTATAAATAAAACACTTAAAAATATCAGACTGTTATAATAAAGCTGTATGATGAGTTTCTGCTGAGGCTGTCGTGCTGCCTTCTCACCTGTAGGCGGTAGCAGCACGAATGACCTAACATGTAAACGTGTGTTCATATTCTCAAAGCTGCAACTGGTGTCGAGACCACTGGCATTTATAACCCCGATATATTACGTTGTTTCATGTCCCAAGAGACAAATCTGTAGTTTTAGGATCATCCATGTTGGAGGTCTACAACAGGGGGTCCGCGACCCCCAGGCGGTCCGCGGAGGTTTTGGTTGATTAGACTTGTTTTAATATTCCCCCCTCCCCTGCAATTTTTTCCACTAGTTGAAATGTATTTAAATAAACATTAGCTTGAATTCCACACACTGTAGTAAACAGATACATGGAGGCAGCAGATGTCTTTCAGTCATCAATACACACATTCAGCGACACACAGGAGCTCCTTTAAGCTGGGCACCGTTTCATTCACGACACTTGTCCCATCAACGAGGAATCAGAATTAGAAATACTTTCATAATCCCAGGAGGAAATTACTTTTGGTACTCCATATGTAAGACATTACTTACATATATTAAGAATATATATATATATATAATTAGGGGGTCCCCATCTCGCCATCAGTTTGGGGGTCGTTGGCCTGGAAAACGTTGAGGACCCCTGATCTATGTGGAGAAAACAAGTCTATACCTTTATTGGATTATTATCCAATTAAAGTACAAAGATAAATATGCACAATAGTGTGATAAAAAAAAACGGGCTTCATTCTGGTTCTTCACTAGTATAGTTTTATTTTACATTCAGCATTAAGGAAATGGATATTTTGCTTTATGCAGTGATTTATTTTAAAAATCTAGCATTTTTCCACCGGATTTGTTGTGCAGCACTTGGTACCTTATTATTCTCATGAGAGACCTTTAATTAAACTTATTACAAACGGCTTATTTAATTTACATTTAAACAGTCTTAATACAACATTTTAATGTATTAATACTTTTTTTTTTGTATTTTGTCATAAACATTCGTTTTCTATTTACCTCCATTGTGACTGAGGGAGACACTGGACAACATGTTGTCTCGTAACAATTTTTTGCACGACCTAAGTATAAATGAGGATGTTCACCTAAAATAAACATATTTGATATATTGATAAGTTTGAACAAGGATTTAAATGGAAAAAAAAAAGTGCTGCCCTAGGCGTAGATGAAGGAAACGGGACATGAGAAAACAAGCATATGATTTATGTCTGTTTTTTTATTATCTCAGATATAAAAAGAAAACAGAATCCTTGTTTTTTAAAGTAGAATCGTTATATTTTCATATATGTATAAAAAAAAACAACTACTTTTTAAAGAGAAAATCAAACTTACAAAACATATCTAAAATCATAATCCATATCATAACTAAAGATTGACTTATATGCGTTGTGTAATTATTTGTGATTTGATACTGGCATGTTTTGGCATCCATACGTTGTTTTTACTTACTCATCCCTGTTGGCTTGTCCTAAACAAAATCTTTGACATCAAGCATCTCAGCATTCAATCAGGGGGAAAAAAAACAACCAGCTACACTTCCAAAATTAAGGAAGTATATTTTCATGGCCACAAAAAGCTGCATTCAAACTTCAAATTTTCCAACTTCAACCCAAACCGTGGATGCAGTTGGACTAAATGTGGATGTGTTGCTCCGGACTATGTGGAAGCAGTGTCTCATAGATCGAAGGAAGCAGCAAAGTACGGTCCACAAAGGCATGGATGAGCAAGTTTGAACAACCTGAAAAAGCACCTTTAGCACAAACTAACCAATTCCTTCTTGTCCAGCAGCGCTGTCTGACCTCAAAAAGTCTCGCCTGCAGGAACGTAAAAAAACAAAGACACAAATCACATAACCTTTGTGTAAGGAAATCCGAGGGGAGTTTAAGCTGTTATACCAGCACCCCATTGGCACTTATAATATATAAAAGAATATAAAAGTTTATAAAGGAATGCATTTCAATACTTAGTGGAGAGCGCTAGCATGAAAAGCAGAACCCTACACACAATACTGTAAAGTAACAACTACAACTTTATAGCCTCGGCACAATTTTTCTATAATTACGTGCTGTACATTAGCATAGCCATCTAAAAATGCTGTAACTAATGAACGTGCAGGAATGAGCGCACCAAAATGTCAACGCTTGACACACAGTGGTTCTGTCTGGATTTGGCCGAACATGACGAGCAGAAAAGGTTCTGCGTACGCCTACGATACGATGAAGCTGGAGAGCCGGAAAGGATGTGCAGGAGGAGTCGAGAGGGGTTTCTTTATGGCATCGTCGCTGGGTTTGGTGCCCCAGGCGGGTTTGGTGCCCCAGGCGGGTTTGGCGGGTTCAGCTGCATGGTGAGGAAAAACTCTACAAGCTGAGTCGGTATTTCAGCCAAGACGCTCTTCGCCAGGGCTTCACGTGGAGCCTAAAGCACGAAGAGAGAGGATTTCACTTACGAATAGTAAAAGAAAAACAAAAAAACAAAGAGCGTACGGATGATACAACACGTTCTTTCATTACGCATGGAAATGCAGGGACAGAGGGCGACAAGCAGGAGGTTGATGTAGACGAAGGGAGTCGAAAGGAGTCCAGAAACAATGTTAGAGGAGAGAAGAGAGATGAAAACTAGGAGATCCCTCTGTCTGATGCTGCATGCCAAAGGTTTGTTGTGGCTAATCAGAGCCGGAGTGGACAGTTCCTTACATTTAACCCTGATTTCTGCCAGAAAGCTGCCTCACAGATCTCTGAACCTTTTAACATTTTTGGTGGTGGACCAAGACAAACTGGTGCATATTCGGGTATTGGAAAGAAAATGATAGTGGTTCCTGCTTTTGTTGCTGAAAAGTGCGTCGTGCCCTTTTGAGTTGCATTCTGATGCTTTGCTTTGGAGAACAACACGGGAGCCTAGTTTGGTTTGAACTCTTGTAAATGACTAATAGTTGTCGTGTATACCGATTTCCCACCTCATCTCTGAATCTTGGTTATGGTCTTCTTGCCTGGCCTCACAGTTTAGGTGCAGAGTTTAGTAGAGTTGCAGTCGTTTTTCTAACGACAGACTGAACAATGAACTGAAACATATTCATCTGTGGTATAGTATCTTACAACCTAAGTCTGTCTGCTGATTTCCTTGGTCTTCATGATGCCGTTTAGTTCACGAACGCCCCGTAATAAACCTCCCAGGCTTTCATAGGACATTTTTATGCCTTTAGTTTACAGACTTTGGCTTTTATTAGGCGGCATCATGGGTAAAGTGGTTAAACAGGGTTCCCACCCTTTTCTTGAAACTATTTTCCAGGAATTTGTCAGCTTCTACAGTACGAGTATGTTTACCACATGGCACTTACTGTAACTGCTTATTTCACATATTAGATGCTAAACTGCATTTTGTTGTTCCAGTATTGGTCATAAGGTTACACAAGTCATCTAAGAACCAAGATTCAGGGTTGATGACTAATATTTCTAGCTAGCATCATAGTAGTATGAAATATATTTATTTCTAACTCTCAGACATAAATATTGCAAGCTATCTTTTCAGTCTGGCTTTTATGTCGTGTCTTACTATTATAAATGTATGGTTATCACTTTATACTTATTCTACTTATTAATGTAGCCACGTTTAATCCCATTAATTTATGCTAACAACATTGTTGAAATGAACATGCGAGTCTTCAGTTTTCACTGCCCTCTTTGAATATTGGAGACAGATAAGATCTGTACTTGTACACAGTGGTCGCCTCGACCCATTATTTATTTCTTCAAAACGATGTAAACGGAGCTCCCAAAAAGTCCCACAGTCCTCTGCGTGACCCAATATGGCGGGGCCACCCAGCGTATCTGCCGAACGGCTGATGGATATACAAGATCTCACATGGATGTTGGCGTCTAAATTATGGGTTTAATCTCAGAGCGCACAGCCTAAAGTGACGGCAAGCCCACTACAACTCTCCGCTGCTCCTCTGACACTCAGCAGGAGACAGCGAGAAGGACAAAACCCTCAAACTCGATATTCAGCGATACAGCAATACTCTTGAACTGAAAGTTGCGAGTTTTGGCGCTTCTTTGGAGAAAATAAAGCCTTACTTGGGTCTGAAAGGTCGGTAGATCTAGCAACAAAGTCATATGGAAACACTGGGCAGCAGAACTGCGCCATGGGAACATGCAATTTGATTGGTTTGTAGCGTCACATGGGGCGCTGTGCCGGCTAGAAGCTCAATGTAGCCCATTAAAGGCAGCTAAAAACAGACGTACATGCGTAAAATGTTTGACCCGTTTGGGTTCACCCTCAAGGCAGAGAGAGGAAAAATAATTTTTCAGGACAACTTAAGCTTTTCCAGGACATTTTACTTTTTTTTTTTCACTTTCCATGTGTTTTCCATGATTGGAAAATTGGTCAGCCATTTTCCAGGTTTTCCAGGACGCGTGGGAACCCTGTTAAACATTAATTCTTGCAACACTTTACGTTAAGACTTTTCTGTTTAAAAAATGTAAAAGGCTTTCATAGTTTTATCCCAAAATCAATCGGCTTAGTTACTCGTTACATGTATGTGTACCCCCAAGATGCATTTGGAGGCTTCAGTTTGCATAAACTGAAGAAGGAGGTTACTTGCTGAGGCAACTCAGCTAATACGCTGGGCGTCTGAGAGAAAGCGGGATACACAACGTAAACACAAAAGCTGAGTGAGCTCTCTGCAGAGGGGGGTCCACAGCAATCGGTCCGAGGTAACAAAAGACTGTAGAGTCTGCTTTTCAATGAAAAGGCTACCGAAAGTGTGCAGTTTTCATAGGGTTAGCTTAATAAAACCTAAAAATGAAGCTGAAGCTATACCATTGCCAAGGACGCAGAGAGAAACAGATGGAGAGTGCGCTGTAGAGTATCAGACTTAACCTACGTTGTGAAACTGCCTGAAGGGAACAAACTGAACGATGTCCCTCATGGCGGCCTCGCCGGATAGAGATCGCAGGTGGCCGTTGTCTCCGTCCAGGATCTCCATGGCGCTGAAGTCGGCCCCCCCCACCCCAACGATGATGATGGACATGGGCAGCCGGGAGGCGTTGACGATGGCGCTGCGTGTCTCGTCCATGTCCGTGATGACTCCATCAGTGATGATTAGGAGAACAAAGTATTGCTTCGGGGTGGGGTAAGAGGACACAGCATAACTCAAGGTTATTATTAGATTACCACGAGTAAACGAATTATACTCTAAACAGAGCAGTCAAAATGTAATTATCCTAAGGGTGTGTTGCTACGGATAAAGCCAGCTGCAAAGTAGAGAGGGTAAAAGGCTTCATTATTTGCTTATTTCATATTATTTTGGTGTCAACCTTGTCTCCTCCAAAAACGTTTCAACGTCGCCATGTCAAAATACAACTGAAGTTTCGTCTGATTTCCCAAAAGGCACTTGGATTTGCCGCCATGCCGATGTTAGTTGAGCTTCTGAGTGCAGTGACTTTGGAGGGCTGGTGTGTGTTGATGTTAAATAGACAGAAGTGATCTGCCAGGACATTTCCAGCTGCTACAGTGCGAGTCCTGTTATCACAAACGTACACTAATAAACTCCACCCCTAAGCCTTGGGAGAAGTACTATCTACAATTGCACCTTATATTTTGTACATTTAACCAGATTGCTTCAACGTTTATTCCGCTCCCTCTTTTTCCACAAAGTATTTTCATATGTTCAATAAAGCGCCAGAACAATTTCCTTTGAGTTCCTCGTTTTACCCTTGGAACTGAAAGTCGCTAGTTTTGGCGCTTCTCTAGAGAAAATAAATCCTTACTTTGGGTCTGAAAAGTCTGTAAATCTAGCAGCAAAGTCATATGGAAACAATGGGCGGCAGAACTGCTGTAAAAGGAATATGTAGTTCGATAGTTTGCTGCGCCGGCCAGAAGCAGAGAAGAGCTAGAGCTAAATGCTGCCCATTAAAGGCAGCTGAAAATGTTGAACCCGTTTGGGTTCACCTTTAAGGCAGAGAGAAGCAGAGGGAGGAAAAACTACTTTCCATGACGTTTTACTGTTTTTCTTTTGTCATTTTCCATGTGTTTTCCATGACCGGGATATTGGTCAATCACTTTCCAGGTTTTTCCAGGAACCCTTAAAAGATATTGTATATGTATTGTTTTTTTCTATAGTATGAACATATTTTTCCTCTCTGGATGAGAAAACATCCACAATAATTCCAAATTATTTAAACTGAAGTACATTTATGTCACCCTGATGTTTTCTATATGTGCTCTGGATAAAAGCTGTAGATAAATCAACACAACTAAAAAAATAAAATTAAAATAAATACTAAACAATGAAATAATGCCGAACTAATGTTCATGATTGATAAAACAAAAATTAATTAGGCGACGCATGCTCACGGATGCGGTTGTCTGCTGGATGGCTTGTTTGGCGAAGCAGGCAACGTGGTTGATAATGGGGGAGAAGTTGGTGGGACCGTAGAGTTTGACCTGGGGCAGACACGCACTGTAGGCCTGCACCAGCCCTTCAACACCTGCAACACCATCACATCAAAGCTCACATGGGCAGGACGGGAGCCGACGCCATCAGCGGACGTCGGTTTCAAAGGGAAGCGAACGCACCTGCACAAAACGGATTTGTCGGGTTGAAGTTGAGGGGAAACTCGTGAGAAACCTGTAAAAGGACACCGTTTGTTTAAAAGTTTTGCCTTACCGAAAAAATCGTTAGTTGCGTTGAAAGGTTTTGGTTGCGTCATGTTTCAGCGTGAGTTTTACCTGCCATGTGGGTGGAATCTGGGCTCCAAAGCCGAACGCCGGGAACATCTTATCGCTGAGAGAGAAGACAAATCAATGTGATTAAAAAAAAGAAAGAAACAGAACTTGTTGGTATTTAAAGTTCTGAGCTAAACTTGCAAAGCGCTAAAACATGCAGATGTGACAGAACCATTGGTTCGAACTGGAGGGACTTTAGTTGTTGGAAAGAAACGATTCACATGCGATACACGTTTGTACCTGTCGTAGTCTTGAATCACATCGCCCACTGACCAAATAGCAGAGAGGTACTCGTTCAAACCCTGGGGGTTGATGTAATGCAGCGACTGAGGAAGCCTGGGATCCCCGTTGGAGCCGGTGAAGTCGATGGCCACCTGTTCAAAAACAATAGTAAAGAAAAACATTGATGTCCAGGGCCACTCAGTGATTTACATAAACGTATTCTGCGGCTTGAATATCATTTTGATTTTGTTTGGGTTTTTGTTTTTGTTCAATGAATGTTAAAAACAAGAAATGGCCGCAGAGGTTTAAAGCAGAATTGTTGTAGCCATAAACTCAGTTTCTTTAATCAGTCGTTTTGAATGGAGATGCTGTTGGCAGGAGACATCTTGCGTAGCACTCAGTTTCACAACTGATTTGAGGAGGCTTCTGACTGAGGACTGTTGCTGTATGACGTTCAAGACAGTCATCACATGCAAACAAATCAATATATGGCCAGCAGAGACGATACTTCACAGTATCATGTCTTGGATGACGCCTCCAGTTTTTTGCAAGCACTGCTGATCCACCTCATTTGCTTTTGACACTCCCTGGTCGTACGGCTAGAAAACCAAACGGAGAGACTTTGGAGTCTTAGCTATTATAATTTGAACTTCTTTTCTTTTTACTTTAGTCCTGCTTTGCATCCCTTTCAGTTCTTTTGGGATTTTGAGTCATAGCTGAAGTAATATTTGAGCTTTCTGAGATGCTAATCAGCGGATTTCTGTAATAAACAAATAAATAAAAACACCTTGTCGGGTTACAGCTGTGCGAAAGTAAAAAAACGTACGACCACAAAACCCTACACAGGTTATGTAAACTAAACAAGAGACAACAAAGAAACTCTAGAAAAAAAATTTGATCTAACATAAGGGAGCTACCCCAACATAGTGCTGCGACAAGTGGGGTAAACTTGGATTTATATGAAGTAAAATGTCCCTAAGCAAGTTGTGTGTGGCATTTTTTTTTAGCCAACAACAAGCTTGTGTTACCTTTCCTGGTGGATATTTGACTACTTCTGTCAGAAATCATAGAGCTTATTTAAGCTAGTTAGCTTCCAGGCTAGTTATCTTCCAGGCTAGTTATCTTCCAGGCTAGTTAGCTTCCAGGCTAATTAGCTTCCAGGCTAATTAGCTTCCAGGCTAGTTAGCTTCCAGGCACAGATTCTTTTTTGGGAACAGTCCTTTATTGTTTAATAAGGCAGACGTCAGCCTCCAGAGAAAAAACCCTAATATTACTTATCTTTAGCATTTTAAAATAAGGTTTTAATGTCTATTTGGGATTCTTGTCCTGCTTCCAACTTTTAACCACCTGACCCAGACCTCCCCATAACGCGGAAAACAGTGTCTGTTAAGAAGGAACCCATTATAAAGGCTCAAAGCAATCATTAACTGGAACACCAGTATCATTGCTCACCATGGAGCGAGTAAAACATTAGCATATAGTTAAAGAGCGCAGGCCAGGAAGGAACTGCTGCAACGACCGTAATAAGGTTCAAATAGGCATTGCTTAAAAGCATGATGTGTCCTAGGAAAGCAAACACATTACATTTCGCTGCAATATCTGAGTTATCAAATATCCAGCCAGAATAATTAATCCTTTAGTTATTGGTAAAGTAAACTTACTGTGAAGTTGATCTGACAGCCTCCCATTATATAATCCAGGAACGTATATACCGTTTTGACCTACAGGAAAAGAAAAACGTCCGTCTTATAGACATCTAAAAAAATGGTCACATTCAGACAGGAAACCCAAAACAAAGCCGGTGCCTCACCTCGCAATGCTTCACGCTAACGACACCAGAGTTCTTGTAGCCTTTCTTCTTCTGCTTCTTTTTGCTGTTGATACACTCAAACTCTGCCTGTTGAGAGAGAAACGATGGTGGTGGTGAATTTAACATGACCCGAGAACAACAGGAGGCTCCCGAAATGATTTTACTCAACTTTTGGATGAGAGTACAGAAAGTGAACAAATGGGATTTCTTTAATCAGCCCTACGATATTTTTTGGGAGTTGGAACCATCTGCATCTATTTGCTGCTTTCATTAGGGCCTCAATACTAATTATTAGTTGTCAGACTCGTTCCCCAACAATCTGTGAAATCCCTCTAAATCCGAATGGTATTTTGGAACAATATAACAACTTAAAATAACATCGTCAGAACAAAGAAATGCTTTTCATGTTGGTTGGATCTCGAACACGTTACCTACCGGACAGGTCCGCGATGCCTCCTGCAGTCGTTTCATTGTGGTTTCGAAGGATCCGATGAGGTCATGCGAGCCGTCGTCGTCGTAGTCGTAGCATTCGACCTAGGAGGAGTTAGCAAAATTAGACAGAATATCGCAGCGCAACCATTAAACATCCACTGGGTTTTATGTGGCAGGCAAACAGGTAGCAGTGCAAAATCGTGAAGCAGAAGAGCAGTTATTTACAAACTGTGATCTGCAACAGTGTGGCAGGAACTTACGTTCGGCCTCATTTATTCTGGGACCGCAGTAATGGCCGTTTTCAGATGAAACAAACATGCAATATAAAAACCAAGTCTTGGAAACATAACGCTCGGTCTCAGACAAACACTTTTACGTCAACGTTGGTCTGCGCCAGTCGCAGCCAACGCTTGTGGTGTTAAAGTGTCCCGGTGCACTTCATTCACTCTCACGCCTCACCCAGAACGTAATGGGAAGATGAGGAGAGGACAAAGCGCACAAAGTAACTCACTTCTCCTGCCTCCCTCCTGACATGCTCGCTTCGGAGGTTAGAGAAACGCACGGCATCGAGCTAGCGCTAGACGGCGCGTTCCACGCCCCGGACGATGAGGACGACGTTCACCTTAATCGGTTTCTCCATGTCTCCCCCGCACAGAGACTGCAGCTGGATTCGAAACGGCTTCCATGTTGGGTTCAAATTATTCTTCACCACCTGGAAAATAAAAAAATTTAAAAAATTTAAGGGAATCGAACAAAAAAAAAATCTACATTTAAGTATAGTTTTATTGAACTTTACTTTTTACTTTGACTTGAATACTATGCAAACCAATACGGTAAATGCGAAGTCTTGACAAATACAGATTACTAACTGCAAGTACGGTTTGGAAAAATGTATTCAAAATGTTCCTGTTACCTGAAATCATTATTTTGGATTCATGGTTTTTACACATATTCTTTCATTCTAAATGCTTAAAATGTCCGATTTTGCATCCTTTTTCTATTTCTACTGCATTTAAAATATTAAATCAGTTATAATCAAACGGTTTCTCCGTCCTTGTTCCTTAGCCCTTGCTTCGATGGCTACCTAATAGCCGAAGAAAAACATGTTGAAGTAGAGGTACTTTCACTGAAGCATAGTTTTTGGCTACTCTGCACACCTCTGCTTATGCAGTCGAACATGCACTTGGAAAAATCAAGGAAATCATGATGCAACACATCATTGTTAAGATGCATTTCATCTTGTCTGCATATAAAACTTTATTGTTGTAGTTAAGAAATCAAGCCTGTATTGGTTTGTATTGCAAGCTCTTCATTGAATGCATAAAATGATTGTTAATAGCTAATATTTAAGAAATTTACTTTATCAATACTATCCTACGTTATTGAGTATGTAGAGTGTATACTAGGCGAAAATGAAGAGAATCTAAAAGAAAAGAAGAAAGATCTTGGGGACAGCCAAGAGCACCTCCGTCCTGTGAGCCAGCTGCCATCCACTCTCCATCTGCCTGTATAATTCCAGATAGGGATCAGACTTCCCAAAAAAATCCTGTAAAGAAAAATAAACAGCAAACCCTCAATACGGGCCATTCAAGTGACTCCAAATATCCATCCATCAAGACTACCTCTACCTTGTTATCCAGCTTTCTTGCCTCCATCTCAAAGTTCACCACACGGTTGTCCTTTATTTCCTCCGCACTGATCTGTAACGTGAAAGTTAAATAAATCAATAGAACAAAGGCATAAATCAAATAAAAATTAACAGGAAACTTTTTGTTCTGTTGCTTTTAGTGAAACTTACAGAGATCGTCCCCTTCCCAGCTGGATGCTTGTTCCTCAACACCAGTGGCCGGGTCAGTCTCCTACTAGACACCACCTAAGTGTAGGTTAAAGGACAACATTTATAACCATACGTTGGTTTAAAGTGCTGTATAAATACAGATGGTATGGATTGGGGTTCTTCTCTAACATCTTATGATCTTGTTCCCCTGTGTCCTGCCAGGACTTTGCTCTGATGTCCAGGATTTACCGTGGAGAAAGGATGCTCAGTGGAGCAAACATCTGGATCACTGCTAACCATTAGTTTTTATAACATACGTGATAAAAAAATGTTATCTCTTGTCTTACTTGAGTTTATCTCTGAACGGAGCTTTTACTATTCTCTGACCCGTTTATGAGTGTCTGACCTTATTAGCACTCACGTCATGATGTTTTGTTGCAGACGATGTGACCTCACCTGACCCAGGGTGCACTCCAGCTCCCCCAGAAAGTCATCGTCGCTCAAATCAATCGTCTTGTTATCGATGTCGTAAATCTCGAACTTCAGCTTCTGGACTGTTTCGAAGTAGTAGTCCACGGCGAATTTTAGGGCGAACTTTGGGCTGAGGCAGTTCTGGACTCTCTCCGTGCGTCCCAGCTGGTGGGAAAGATAGGACGCGGGCCGGGTGAAGTCATGAATGTTTAGACGAAGCAATAATGAAACAGTCTGGGCCTTAATGATCGACTAGACACTGAAAACAGCTGCGATGAAACTGAACACACATATAGTCACAGTGGAAAGTAGGATTCCAACACTGGCAAAACAGCCTTTGGAAAAAATGACCCACATCTGATAATACAGTAGACTGATTTTCTCTTTTTTTTGTCGTCTCTACAATTACTTTACGGGAGATAACACTAAGTTTCCACTCATTTTAATCAGATTGAGGTCCAGCGTTGGGAAACTGCAAACAGAGTTTCATAACTGATCCCAAAATATAGACAATAAAGATGAATTCATGGTGGAAAACAACCAGCTTAGAGAGATCAAACATGTTTGACTGAAGAAATACTAGATTATTCTTTCTATAATTGCATAAATTGCACTTGAACACCAAGTTAACTGAGTCTGAGGCCGAGATCTTTGAGGCGCTTCAACTCTGGGTTACCTTTATGGTACGGAAATAGCTTTATGTCAGTTTTCAGACAGATTAGCAGCAACATGTTGCTTCTCCTGAGTCGTTGCAGAACGTGGCTAAAGAGGAACACGGTATTTATTCAGATTCTGAGCGGTAAATATCCAAATTGGATGGAAACACTGGGTTGAATAACATTTTAAATCAAAAACATCTTTTTTTTATTTTCTCTTATTCTAGATTTAGACCTTCCAGTTTCATCCCAAAGTCATATGTTGCGTTGATGTTGCTTTCTTTTTTTTATTGTCTATTCCTCCCATGTTTTTAGCATGATCTTAAAGTCGGAGGAACTCTTTGATCCTGCTCATCAAAGTAGAAAAATACGTTGAAATATTTCTTACAGAGAGAGTTTCCTGTTTGCCTACAAGTTACAATGAATAGAAATACATGAAATAACTATTGTTTGCTCTCCACCTGGTGTTCAATGTAAAGTCTTAGCTACTTGGCTCAGACTTTTGGGAAAGAACCGCTAACGCACTGCAGTGACTAGCACTACACATGTTGCACATTTAGTTTTTACGGATCCTTCTTTTAGTTCACTTCAAAGTAGCAGAACACAACACAACAGTTCCCAAGCGATATGGACTTTGCCCACAAATGAAAACCAGACGCACGTTAGACAAAAAGCTCTTTGTGAAGTCTTCTCGGAAATACTTTAAGGGAAATGAAACGTCCTAACTTTAAAGGTTCCTTGTGGACGCTTGATGCTGAGGGCAGGAAGGATGTCCGGTGGTAGTCAGTCCTGCAACGATTTGAAGAAGCCTCTAACTCGAGGACACTATTGCTGCATGATCGTCACGTGACATGCAAATACCCAGCCACTCCCGGATGAGACCATCGGTTGTTGGCAACCACTGCTATTCAGCCTGGTTTGCTTTTGCCTCTCTCATTCAAACCTCGTCAGAAATCCCAGCATCCGTGGGGACGTTGTGGACATGAGCCTCATCGGCTGACCGCTCACAACTGGAGTCGGCTTTCCCTCATCTCAGTCAGACTCTCATGGGTAAATAAGGGTTGACCTTCTGGAAATCTACACCAAAATCTTTCAAAGCCTGCTATTAACGCCCGCTGATCAGCTTCCCGTTTCTCTCTTGTGATGCCGAACAATCCCCTGTTGAAAATGTTCATGTGAGCTTATTGGAGGGGATCTATGCTTATACTCTGTACTGCCTTACTCACATGCTGCTGCTTGCGACACTGACCTCGTACCACTTGGAGTCGGAGCTGCCCATCAGGAGGACGCACAGAGGGTCGGATTTGGAGCCGACGTCCCTGTCCAGGAGGTTCTCACAGGACACGGAGAGCTCCACCTTGGTGACGCACTGGGCGGCCATGCTGGGCTGCAGAAACCACGGCACGTCAACGGCTGCTTA
>JAVLVB010000598.1:371507-382113 GCA_032876305.1 Orestias chungarensis
ACATGAAGAAGGTAGAGCAAAGGAGAACCGTCATGACTGTCAAGACTTAACCGGCCTTTCTGTTTATGTATCTGCATTCATACATCGGGACGACGTCGAGAGTTGTAGCTTGAACTTGCGGGAGCTTCCCCAGCGGAAGAGAGCCGCTCTAACCGACACACTCGTAACTTTTCTGCCTAAGAAGTCGACGGTTGACGCGTCACGGTAGCCTAGAAACGTAACGGCTGTTAGCGACGACAGAAGCTAATTAAGCTAGCAGGCAGATAAGACAGAAAAACGACAAAAATAACTAATAAATGACAGCGTACTTTAGCCGGCTGGTTCACCACTTCTACTTCCGCCCAAGTTTAGCGTGGGAGAACAAATGAGTGCGCCTGAATAGCTGAGAAGAGAAGGTCCTCGTAGAAAACAGGCCCCGATCAGGCTGTGGTCGTTCCTGGAGGGAGACCCAGAGAGGAGTAGCTGCTGCTGATCAGTCCGTCTCAGACGCTGTCAGTCCATCCACTGCTGCAGGATACTTTCCACAACCAGAGGCGTGGCTGCCCACTCCCTCCCATTTACACGTCCAGTGAGTCATTTCCTCCTGACCTCACTCTTCTAGCTCTCAATGAGATAGCAGATCTTTCTCAAAAGGATTCAGCTAAGACTCAGGTGAAAAGTCATGTGAAAAAGACAGAGAAAACAGATGTTCTGCCTGGTAACACAGCCCAACCACTGAGAAACACGACAGTGGTAGTATCATGGTTTGGGAGTGGCTTTCTTCAGCTGCTAAGATGAGAGAACTGGGCAAAAATGCTCCTGTAGGAAAACCTGTTACAGTACAGTAACGTTGACAGTGTTACATCTTTACGTTCGACATCAAAATGCTTCGCCCACATTAATAATTGTGAAAACCTAAGAGTGTTATTTCACTTTTTTTTAATCAGGGGTTTACAATAATCGAACAAATAAACCAGACACAAACAGAGACTATTCAGAATCATGCCTTTATTAATCTGTGTCAGGCTCTGTTCATGTTATTTGTTTTTCATTGAATTGAAGAGACAACATTTTGCGGAAATTTCATCAAAAACAGCAGAAAACAGATTTCCGCCGAGCTAAATCTTGTAGTATTCACTTTTTAAAAACACCATAGGAGTGTTTTACTCTTTCCTTGAGCTCCACATCATAAGACAAGCAGAAACGTAATAATTAACTATCAATGTTATATAATTTTAAAATGTATTTGATTAAACATATATATATATATATGTATATATATAAAATCCAGAAATGTCAAAATATTTGGTTTAAACTTCAAAATATATATGTAAATATCTGATAATCTTGATTTAAAAGGCTTTATCTGGTGATGACACCAGAACAATTTAATGTTTGCACAGAATAGGCAGGCCATGAGACAGTACATGTGCTTTTGTACATCTACCAAATAACAAGTATATTCTAACACTACTTAAGACAAAGTGTGCATCTCCAAATATGTGCATGTATTTATAGTGTAAACAAGAATTTTCTCCATCAGTTTTTTGTTCAGTCACACGGGAGCACCGAGTGATAAGTTGCGATAAACATCAGTTTGTCTTTAATAATTACACATATACGTGGATCAGTTCTGTAAACATTCGACACGAGAAGCGGTTCAAAAACATATCTGCGTATTATGGGACAACGCACCACACTTTTTTAATGTATAATAACGATTATGGAGAAAATGTAAAACACATTAAAATGTGAATGAAGCACCTAAGTAATGTTATTTGTGCGTCTGACTTTGGATTTGAAACACTAAGGACGTGGCTGTTATTAGCTGCCTCAATCTTTAACAAACATAAACGTGAGCACTGTAGGAGTGCTGGAAGACGTCAGCATATAATTGCGAATTTGAGAATTATAAAATAAAGCTGAACAGCTTAGGCACACCGTAACAAGCCCGCTATTCCGCATAATCCATGCTAGGTTTGATTTAAGATACCTGGAACAACCAACGAAAGGCTTTCCGAGTTAAAAGGACCCGACGTTTTCAGGGTGAAGATCGGTTCTCAGCATGCGGCGCTGGGAGGCGCTGAGGCCGGGTCTGAGGGAGGAGTGTTGCTGTGAGGCGGCTTCAGGCTCATGGTGTTGAAGAAGCCCACCACCTGACCTGGGACTTCTGCCAGCACGCTCTGAGCTAGAGCTTCCTGAGGACACTGAGGACAGACGAAAAAGGGAGAGTAACAATATAGGATAGATAATTATGTACACTTAATGGTGTAGATAATTGGCTTTTGAATTACACCAGCTACTAACATAGAATGCATAAAAAGACACGTCTTTTCTCGTTTGAATGACACTTTAGCGCAATAAGGACTACTAAAATCATCTCTGAATGTTAATCTGCTAATTTACAGAAAAAGTAGGGACGAACTTCACGCTTAGTCCTCCAGAAAGTACTAAAGGAAACTTTTCAGGTTTTTAGGGCCACCTCGCTTACGCACTCATTTTCAGGTCTGAGCAAAGATCTTCCATCTGACTGAGATCAGCGCTACACCAATAATACCGACTTTTTTACTCCTTAAATCACTTTGTAACTAATTTGATTAAGGGCCCGGTCCAGACACAACTGTCCTTCTATCAGATATGTTGCGATTTAACTGAATATTTCCTTGTGATCTCATTTATGTTAGCGGCACCAGCCACTCCTGCAGCAAACATACACACAGAGTTAGGATGGTGTTTAGGCTGACATGTATTTGTCTGGTAAATGTAACAATGGCCGATAAAGCAAACATTTCACTTTTTAGTCTTAATCAGACCACAGCATATCTCTCCAAACCTTATTCTCTTTGCACCAGGGTGCGTTTGCAACCTCAAATCTGGCTTTTGAAACATTGGCTTCTTCGTGTCTGAGGGGCATTTCAAACAAAACCAGTGTAAAAAGTCGTTTCACTGTTGATAATGAGACTATTTTACCAGTTTCAACTCGTATCTAGTGTTTATAATCCTCACACAACAGATAGACACCTTTGTGGATTTTAGAACTTGCACAAACAGATTACATCAACATCAGTAGAGTATAGTAGTGTATGTAAAGTATTGAATTTTCACAAAACTAATTATAGTTAACCTAATTAACCACAAACATCAAAAATTGAGTCTGTTTTTATGTCAGACATTAAGAAAAAAAATGATATATATTTTTCTACACTATATAAAACATCTGTTTACAACTATGAGTCTACTACAGGCAGGCAGTGCCAGATTAAAATAAGTTGGAGGAGAACATTTTACTACTACCTAAAATGCTGCTGTGGTTAAAAACAGAGGAGAGACAATGAAAACCAGGTGGAAAAAGAGGTAGGAATAGTCGTACATCTCTAGGAAGGACAGATGTCGCTTGGGGGCTTCAGTTCAAGGGAATTGAAGAAGGAGCTCACTTGGTCAGGCAACTCTGCCAGTACGCTTTGAGCGAGTGCTGCAGTGCCTGCCTGAAATAAGACGTGTGACACTTAAACATCATGCCTGGTGGAGGGCGTCCGTGACAGGGCGTCCCGTGTTTGGACCGAGGGCTTACGTTTTGGAACTGCCTGAAGGGCACGAACTGCACGATGTCCCTAATGGCGGCCTCGCCAGTCGCAGAGCGCAGATTTCCGTCGTCTCCGTCCAGGAACTCCATGGCGCTGAAGTCGGCTCCCCCCACCCCGACGATGATGACGGACATGGGCAGCCGGGAGGCGTTGACGATGGCGTTGCGCGTGTCGTCCATGTCAGTGATGACTCCGTCGGTGATGATGAGAAGGACGAAGTATTGCTTTTGAGAACACAGTGATAACGCAGAGCAATAAATCATTCTGCCGACACTGCAGTAAAGTTAGCATTCACCATTGTAAAGAGGCCGCTTTGCACATCTTAAGACTAAATTTTGTTTGTTCACCAATATTCTCTAACAAATCTTTGATGCCTTCACTAAACAGCAGGGTAAATCATGTATCTCCAGCAAACACATATCAGTTTATTCATTCACCTTTAAGCCTTTTTTACTATTACAACTAGATTTCTTTGGTAACTCACAGAGGCGGTCTGTTGCTGTAAGGCCTCTCTGCCAAAATGGGCCACATGATTGATGATCGGAGAAAAGTTTGTTGGGCCGTACAGCCTCACCTGAGGCAGACACTGCTGGTAGGCAAAGACCACTCCCTCTATGCCTAGAAAAAACAGAGCTGAAACCACGTACTCTGGACACATCCTTAAACTCGTACAGTTATAAACTGTCGCCTCTTTAGGAAATATGTGCAACTCGACGATAAGCTCACCTGCACAGAATGGATTCGATGGGTTGAAGTTGATGGGGAACTCGTGGCTGACCTGCAGAAAACAAGCAACTAATAAGCTCAAACACATTTTCCCTGAACCCCGTATGCTGACTCAGGTGCAGACGTTTAATCACGTGCAAAACGGTAGAAAATAATCACCTGCCACGTTGGGGGGAGCTGAGCACCGAAACCAAAGGCCGGAAACATCTTGTCACTGCGGAAAAGGAAGATACACAACTAAGAGATCGATGCGAGTTAACCAACATGAAGCGGTAAGAATTATAGAGCCAATGTTAAGTTTTCCACCAATGTTATAACGACTTCGCCAAAAAAGACGCTGGATTCGGTTCACCCCTACTTGGTCATTTGTTCCATTCTAACATGCCCAACAGATCTCCCAAAGAGAGCGTCTGCATGGAAAATACACTCGGATAATGAGCTGCATTACTTTTGCCTTTTATGCCAAATGTTCCAGGAAATTTCACCTCGTACGTTTAGAAAGAGAAGAGAGAAACTGGCTGACTTTGTACAATCTCTATAGTGCTGCGAGCAAGATGGAGGCAATTTATAAGTGTAGCTCCATTAGAAAAGAGCTGCCGTAGTTGGAGCTGAAAGTCATTGTTTAAACACATCAATCATGGATTTCGTTTTTTTTATTTTCATATCAGAGGTCTGCTATCTTTTTGTTTTCAACAGAGAAGGACATCAATGGCGCAACAACAAGGTTTTGTCTGTAGGCCGTTGGAAAAAGAGGTTGGAAAAATATCTATTTGATTCTGAAGGCTTGTGTAGGTTGAAGAAACAGAGTCACGGTGTTGCAATCATAGCCAAAGGGCGGACCTTAACCCGACTGAATTACTTAGGAAGGCTTTATGCAAACAATTGCAGAACGAATTAGTAACATAGTGAAAAGAGAAGGGGGGTTGTAGCGGCAGGACACTGGTGCAACAATGGGTTTTACAAGCTATCAAACCAGGAGAAGAAGTAATGTTTTCAACCGTAACGATCCGTTTATCTTGTCCTTGTTCCCACGACTGCATCCTCATTTCGTCTAATGTGTCTCTTTATTTAAACTATGTATACGTTTAGCTTCTTAGCGGCGTTACCTGTCATAGTCCTGGATGACGTTACCAACTGCCCAGATTGCTGCCAAGTACTCGTTGTAGCCTTGAGGGTTGATGTAGTGTAAAGACCTGGGCAGCTTCGGGTCCCCGTTGGAGCCCGTGAAATCGATGGCGATCTGACCCGAGCATAAACGATATCATCATTACGAGTGATGCTAAAAAAGAAATACGTTCCTTAAAGTGCTGAGTACTCACTGTGAAGTTAATTTGACAGCCGCCCATTATGTAGTCTAGAAAGGTGTACTCCTTCACTATCTGGGATTAAATAAGATAATAATGGATGTTATAACTATATATATATATATTTATAAACTCTCATTCAAAAATACTTCTCTGTAATCTTATTCCATTTTTTCAAAGTTATGCAGATCAAGAAAATATGGAACTAGACTTTACAATTATGTAGGAATCCTGCAAGACACACTTTATTTTTCCAATGGAGAGAAAAGATTCCTCACCTTTAAAAAAACATTTAACATAGGAAAAGGGGGAAAGCTCTTGCGTGCATTTCCATTTATGTTTGTAATATTAGGCTCAAGTTGTTTCTGAAACAGTTTTAGTATGGTTTGATATTACCCACGTGGTTATTTTCTTCACGTGTGATCTAACACAGGAAGATTATGTTTATGGAAAGCCGTTTCATTCAAAATTAAATAAATATGCAATTAAATAAGTTCTTATTCCAATTTAATTAAATTAAAATCAATGATTAAAGATTTTTTTGTTGTTACATTTCATTTATTTCAATTATTTCACTAAGGAGTCTTATTTTATTTTGTAGGGACGCTTTACTATTTCAGTGGCTTTTATTCTAAAACCCCCGTTTTTCATTTGAAGCTCTTTTTATTTCATGCTCCTATAATCAAATAAGGGGGCGGAGTCTTATCTGTGGTTGACTCAGAAAAAAATGATAAAAGAAAAAGTACCTTGCATTGTTTAATTATAATAATTCCAGAGTTTTTGTAGCTTTTCTTCTTTTGCTTCTTTTTGCTGTTGATGCATTCAAACTCAGCCTGAGAAGACGAAACACACACAAGTCAGGATATGGATTTCTTTATTTAACCAGACGTCGTGTCATATCTTATGGTGGGAAAACAGCGACCTAGAGTGAACTTACTGCGTAGGACTGACACGCCTGCTGGATCTGGATCAGTGTCGTTTGAAACGACCCGATGAAATCGTGCGAGCCGCTGTTGTTGTAGTCGTAGCAGTCCACCTGGGAGCGCCGGGGGACAAAGTCTCACAAATCTTCTTTATAAGCATTACTTTAAAACGATTAAAGACGGAGCGGATGAGGCAGGAGCATGCCATTAGTGCAAAGCTTTCAATGGGACACTGATGCCGAAAAGACTTTGTGTGGGGGGGCTCCACACACCAATATGAAGCAGTCATCAGACAAACCAGGAGGAGAGGCTACAGTCTATGAGATCAGCGGCTGAGAACGCTCATCCATCTTAACGGAGATTTCTACCTGGGCGAGAGACTGGTCCATCGGTTCACATATTTGTTTCAAATGTGTCCAATTTTGTGTATCGAAAAACTAAAAAACAAACCCCATCATCAGTCCGGTAGGAAAGCTACAATATTTACTTCAACTTTTACCGAATCCATAAGGTCTTTTAAAGTATTGGCGCCCTCTGAACCTTTTTCCACATGTTTTTGTGACCAACGCCAGTCAGTGACGCTACAGGAATAGAAAGACGCTCTACAGGTCGTCCTGGGGCTCCGATGTGACGAAATCTGGAAATTTTCACGGGGCGTGAATAGTTTTCGCAACAAACTGATGTGAAACGTCATTCAAACGTTACATTTGAGTGAACAGGACGCTTTAGCAGTGGACCAGTCTCCTCCTCCTTTAAGACGGATGCAGGTCACACACACACACGCCACTCTGTTACCCGTTAACTCACTTGTTGCGCTGCCTGAAAAGCATCTGTTCCAGATAAGTTTGCTTTAAAGGAGTTAGGAGAGTGGACATGAAACAAACAACACGCATCTCCTTTTATTCGTAGCCGGACGATCAGAAGCTCAGATATGCGCAGAGGGCTGCGATCAAACGTGCACAGGTGGAAGGGGGAGGTTTTTGGATCTTACTCATTGTACCTTTATGGGTTTCTCCACGTCGCCTCCACAGAGAGGCTGCATCGGGACTCTGAACGGCTTCCACACGGGGTTGAGGTTGCATTTCACCACCTGCACGAGAGAAAATCACGCCACACTTTTGGGATTCTCGGGGAATATGTGTTTTGTGATAGTGGAACAATTAGTTCTTAAGTGTCTCTGCACCTCCGTCCTGTGAGCCAGCTGCCACCCAGTTTCTGCCTGCTTGTAAAATTCCAGGAAAGGATCGGACTTGCCGAAAAAATCCTGGACATAAAGAAAGCAGGAGTTAACTTTGAAACGTGACATCAGACTTTAGGGAAGCGCAAAATGAAATGAACGCCAAACCTTCTTGTCTAGATTCCTGGCGGAAACATCTAACGTCACCACCCGGTTGTCGGTTAGCTCTTCCGCACAAATCTAGAAATGATATGAAGCCTGAATAAGAATGAATATTGCAAAGAAAAAACTAAAAGAACAAATTCTGCATCGCCGGATCAAGTTTCAATGTGTTCAGTGTACATTTTTATTTCTTCATTAACAGGGTCTTTATTTACTTTCCAACCACCAAAGTCCTTTAATTTATAAATGTATTACTTTCTACTTTAGTAGGTAGTCTGTTTTTAAAATCAGGCTAATCAGTGTATTAAATTGAATGTAGGATGTTGTCTATTTCTCTTTCAGGTCACCTCGTTACGATTGTTAATTGATTTTTTTATAAAGGGATATTTTAAAAACCAACTTTACGTTGAGGCTATCTCGTAAAATCCAAAAGAAGCACATTGAAATTTGAGGTTTGCAAAGTGACACAAGTTTCATTTTCAGTAAAATATGCTCACGGTTATCGTTCCTCTCCCTGCTGGAATGTTGTCTCGCTTTACAAGTGGTTTTGTTAGTTTTCTGGCCGACACAATCTGAACACAAGGACAAACAGAAAGTGAGAATTAAGATTGTTTCAGTTGTGGGGATTTATTGTCTTTTTTTCTTAGAGCCGCTAAGAAACTTAGGTGACGTTTTGTTTCGGATCACAGTAGGACTGACCTGTCCCAAGGTGCACTCCAGGTGTCCCAGGAAGTCCGCTTCTTCTGGCGTGCAGCTTTCACTGTCAATATCGTACACTTCGAGCCTGAGCTTCTGCACCGTCTCGAAGTAGTAGTCAAGGACGATGCTCCTGGAGAACCTGGGATTGAGGCAGTTCTGGATTTTCTCCGTTCGCCCGATCTAGTGCCGAGACGTTGAAAATGTTGCGCCTGATTACGACTGCAGGTCTTTTCCGTAATTGATACCAGGTAAAACATCTGGACTCAAGCTGCTCACCTCATACCAGTGAGGACCAGAGGAGTTCATCTGAACCACGCACATGGGGTCGGATTTGGAGAAGGCGTCCATGTCCAGCAGATTATCACAGGAGATGCTCAGGGACACCTTGGTCACGCAGTCCGTCTGCTTGGGGAGTGGTAGTCCAACCGACGCCATTGCTGTCCGGGGACACGAACGCGGTTAAAATGAGAGAACCCTGAAAAAAAAAAGATACGTGTAAGGAAATAAAGACATTAATTTAACAGGTTTGGTCGGTAATGAAGACAACAACTGATAGCATCGCAATTCAGAGGAGCTTTTTTTGAACTAAGTACTCAACAATTACCCCAGTCCAAATGACCTCTGACATTATGGGACCTAAAGCTTTACCGTCACATGATTTGTCTACAGCAAATGTAAACCCGTTGATTCTCTTCTTTCTTCGATGTGTATTTATGTTGATTTTAGTTGATCAGAGTCTTGACATTTTAGTAAATAAGTAATCCACAATCCCCGTTTCCCTGTAAACACGACGACACAGGTTTGTTTTTTTAGGATCTCTTTAAAATGGGAAAGGGAGATGAACATCCACGTCTTCGGTTCGGTGCTAGAAAGCAGGAATGCATCGACACGACAATATGCAGCAATGTCGATAAGAATACTCCGGTTGTGACCATTAACGAATTTTAACTATGTTATATGATTATTATACGTATATGTTCCTGTTGTAGATAAGGTGTAATAATCAGTTGAATAAGAAACTGTACTTGATGCAGTATTTGACAGCTAGGATTCCTTTTTAATGTAGGTATAGGATTTACACTAGCTCTCTTGTAAAGTGCGTGGAAGTGTGGTGTTGGGAGGTTCAGCGGCATCTTAGGGTTCGACGGAATAACCAATAACTCCTTTTTTTTTTGATGCACCTTCAGAAATGTGAACGTAGCGTCTGCTGGACGTAACGGGGGCTCTGCTGGAAGTCCTTAGATAAGATGGATCCCACGTGAGAGAGGCTCACTGTCGGGGTACGGTGGGTGTTCCGTGATGCTGTGGGCTCGCTGCTCCTCCGCTTAGCCGACGCTGAATCGTTAACACTCCCAACGCAGGCAGGAATGCCGCCAAACAGCAGCCCTAAAAAATAAATAATCCCCCCCCCCCTTTAATCTCTGTTGAGGCAGACTGGGATTGTCATGACGTCACTCACGGTAACCCACGTGATCATTTGCTAGGTTTAATGTTTAACTTTTAGTTTGCTGCTCCTATTGGTGGTGTCATTATTAACGAGAATCCAGCCAGCAGAGAAAAGACTCCACATATCAGTGTTTTGAACAATAATAACCATTAAGGAAGTAGATCAAATTAACAGTGCAGATGTGTAATAAACCGAACCAGATGTTTCTCTCTCAGCCGCGTCTGTTCTCTTGTTACAATAGAAGTCGCAAATGTTCAG
Organism: Orestias chungarensis; assembly: GCA_032876305.1. Lineage (NCBI taxonomy): Eukaryota > Metazoa > Chordata > Actinopteri > Cyprinodontiformes > Cyprinodontidae > Orestias > Orestias chungarensis. The sequence continues at coordinate 381,767 of JAVLVB010000598.1, forward strand.
GGTTTCCCGTCAACAATGGCGACTTAAACACGAACATAAAACACGATCATAAACGGGAAACTACGGGGGCCGGCTGGTGACAACCGACCGCTACTCCGCCTCCGACGGCCTCGTTACAGATCCCAGTTAGAAACACTCGCGTTTCCTCCATCTTTAAACGCTCAGCTCTTGTTCTGCGTATTTGTTTCTGTCGTTAAAGTCGCGTGTAAACATTAGCAGGCTACCTTCCGTCAGCAGGCGCGGGTGGAGTGGCTCCTGTCTGCCCTCAGATGTGGGCGTTCACCCTCAGAGGTGGGCGTTCACCCTCAGAGGTGGGCGTTCACCCTCAGAGGTGGGTGTTCACCCTC
>JAVLVB010000598.1:393520-421581 GCA_032876305.1 Orestias chungarensis
TTTTCACAGGAGAGGAGCCTGATATCTAAAAGATCTGCCTCCCATTCTGCTTTTAGAGATTCCAGGAACAAGCAGTAAACCTGCAGTCAAAAGGCTAAAACTTTGAAGTGGTTTGAGATAAAGGTATACTGTCAACGAGAAATATCTTCAGTATGAACATTATTGTGACATCAACAGGTGGCAGCCAGACTGGAAAATGTCAATTTTCTTATAAAGATTTCAAAAGGCTGTATTTGAGCGCAGTTTCAGATGAGGGAATATTGTCACCTCTCAATGTGAAATATGTTTAGTTCATCAAAATTTCGCAACCACTTTTGATACTCTTCGTCTTCTCTCGAGAACTGCCAGCCATCATCATCGTCACCGCTGTGATTTACGGAGCGGCAGTGAACGCCACGATTTTTTTCCGCGGCTTCTCCCGCGCCTGCCACGAAAACCACGTCTGTTTTCATCCCCGCTATATTCACCCCTATATTTGCGGTGTTATGAGCCCCTCTATCACCCCGACCACGTCCCCTGCTTGGCATTTGCAGGATGCTTCCACCTATCCACAAGATTCGACACCACATTTATAGATACAGCCTGTTTTATTTAGCCATGTTTGGCGCTTAGAGGGTTAATTATACTTTAAGGATTTTTTGTATATTGTTAGTGAGAATATGTGGGAAAAGGTCAGTTTTTAGTAAATACAAAACTAAAATAATCTTCCAACTGACTGTTTATTTCAGACTTAAAGGAGCATGACCCTAAAAAGCACTGAACTTTAAGGGTTAAAACCCCCCCGCCAATACTATCTTAATGTAAAACTTCTTCAGTCAGCACTTCATTTAACAAATCAACTCTATAAAACAATAAAATCACAGTAAGTCAAAAAAACATTAAGGACTGAAGCTAAATAAAATATGTCGATGGTAAAATCAGATCAAATATATTAGACTCGATTAAAGTTGACGACCATTACAGATCCCAGCCAAAGATATTTTATGGTACATATAAACCAACATGATCAGAGGTTCACATGGAGAAAAATTGACTCACCCTTGGGTTCGAGGGTCTTCCCACTGTGTCGTCTTGGTGTTGTGGTTCACAAAGTACACTCTGTCATTAGAGTCCACACGCCTCTCTTCAGGTAATAATGAAACATAATGACATATCATTTAAATTAGAAATGCTTAATCAGTTGTTAATCCAACTCATACGGAAAGGTGTAGAGCCTTACAGCAAATAATAGAGCTCTAAGCTACTGTCAGGGTAATTATACTTGTTAGACTAAGAAGCCATGGTGTTACAGTCTCCAATAGGATTAAATCAAAAGCTCTTTCAAATGCAAACAACGGTTAATTTATTGTGTCACTAAAATGAACGAATAAGATTGCGACTAAAATATACAGAAGACACAAATAGTGACCTTACCCCAACCAGGAGGTAGAGGGCCAAGAGGATCATTCTCAGCAGACATCATAGAGGCCTGAGAAAAACAAACAAAGGCAAATTAAAATGAAGCCTTATTCAACAAACAAAAATAAAACAACAAAAAAACAAATTGTAAAACTAAAACCAAATAACAACAGGCTAGTAAGTGCAAAGGCAGCTTAATTTGGTGGTTAGGTCTCAATACTTGTCATTAGAAGCGTCTTAGCTTTCCTGTTTGTTAAAAACGCAGCTCTGCAAAGATCATAAACCCTCTCACAGACGAACAGACTGAAGCCGAGACAAGATTTTTTTTAATCTAGTATATAAATTCACCATGAAAGCTTTTAGCCAGTGCTCAAACAGTGGGGCTGGAAAGAGGGGGGTCATCTCATGCTGACTGTGATTGATAAACATCTGCTCTAAATAACCATTTAATAGCCATTTGCTTCGTTTTGGATGGATTGTTAATAAAGAAAAGTAAATTTCAGGTGTTTGGTGCAGTTATTTCTAACCTAGATCCAAATCCTAATGTTTTTAAATGAAATATAAGGTCATGAGCAGGAGATGGTCGTACACAGTCAGCTGTAGGGATACAGAAATCAGACCCAGAGGGTTAAAAGTGACGGCCGTAGAGCGAGATTCCTTACAGAGTAGAGGTATCTCTGGTTGAACTGATGCATAGCTCCCTGCAGCTGGCTGCGCTGGCTCTGCCACTGCTCAAAATTGCGCACCGACTCCATGGTTGGCCGCTGCCATGTGGTCGTCCGGGTGTTGTGGTCCACATAATAGATCCGGCCCCGGTCGTCCACTCGACGCTCCCATCTGGAAACAATGGAGAGTTGAAGAACAAAGAACGTCCTTGTTGCTAAACCCATTAAACTCTGGTTTGTTAGTTTTAAGTGTTAATAATTACTAATATTTGTGGGGATGTTAAAGAAACAAAACTGAAACTTCATTTTAAAAACTGACCAGCGTTCCCAAAGAGGATCTTAAAAGTACTCCAAAGAAAGAGGCGGCATGACAAAATACTCTACAAAAATCACACAGTCAGGTTAGAAGAGTGGAGACGCGAGTTGCTCACCCTGGTGGCAGCGGCTGCGGCCGTTCCCAGGTGGTCGTTCTTGTGTTGTGGTCCACATAGTATGTTCTCCCATGTGGATCCTTCCTCTGCTCCCACCTGAAACACATTGGTAAGCATCAGGTTTAACCAGCGATGCTACAGGGTTTCCCAGCTACCCAAACAAGAGGTCATCTGTTTGGTCTACTATCAGGAAAAAAAAAGGTTATAATATAAAGAAGCTTACTTAAAAACTAAATATAGTGGTGGTCTATTCTAAATCCAAGTATCAAACTAGAATTAACATGATACAATATATTAGCAGAAGTTGGAATAACTGTGGCTATTATACGATAATAATAATGTCACTTATTTGTTCCAAAAATCAAACACGTTTAGCTTTAACACATGAACTTAATGCCATGCATAGGTATGTTAGACCTTAAATATCGTTGGTCGGTTAATATTTCAGACTTTTAGTTAGGGCTTCAACTAATGATTACTTTCATAATTGATTAATCTGTCGATTATTCTTATTAATTGCTTTTTTATTATTCGTTTTATTTAGCCCTTTAGAATCTAAAATAAGCTATTAAAAAACAATTCTCATGAAGAAAAAGGAAAAGACAATTGTGCGGTTCACTGTAATTTATTTAACTTTGTTTAAAGGAACAAATGAGCTCAACAGCGTTAAATATTTGTTCGTTTTTAGGCATAAAATACAAAAATGAGGTAGAGCTCCATACGACTTATTGAGCGTTCAGCGTACTAACAAAAATCGCAGCCCTTACTGTGCTGTACGTGTAAATCCCACTTTGTTGTGTCTTGATTCTGAATGCTCAGCAGGAGTTTAGCGAGTGGTAGACATTGATGGGGGTGAGCGTCTGGTTTCCACGTGTGTTCATTTATTGTTGCTTATTTATTTTTATTTTTCCTTCACACCTGCAACAATATTTTAACATTAACTGAATTCGTAAACAGTTTTTAACGTGGTTATTTTACCACGCCGGCTCTTCCTCTCCCGATTCAACTAACACACGCTTTCGTCTCTTTTTCGCACTCCGCCATCTTGCACAGAAAAATTGGTTTATGGCGCCTTAATCGATGACTAAATCAATTTAGTCATCGATTTTAAGCTAATAAATCCCTCTTTGACGCAGAGGGAATTTAAGGTACAACTCTTAGCTTCTTCTTTCCTCGAGACTCAACACTGTAGTATCAAGAGAAGGGCGATGTTTTCGCCCTAATAATGGGACATCATCAAAAGGTTAAAAGCGGTGTAAAGGCAGCTGAGGTGTGTTTTACCCTGGTGGTAGAGGATCTGACGCCGGAGTATTAGGGACCTGCTGTCTGGGCTTCACCCCGTCAGTGGTCGCTGAGCTGCAACTACTGCCTCCACCCCCTGCTCCTGAAGCACCTGCTTCTCCCGACGCTGGCGAGGAAGAGGACGACAATGAGGACGTCACGGCCGTTGAAGCCCCCTGGGCTGCGGAGGCTGGCGTGGCAGAGGGAGCGGCGCCGCAGTCGGCGGGCTTAGCGGCGAGGGACGAGGCTGGGAGAGGCGTGGAAGCTGGAGGGGTGCGGGAAGTGGTGGCTGCTGATGTGTCAGCGTCTGGCGGGGCGGCGTTTTGACTGCCATCCTCTACTGCACCTGCAGAGGGGGGCGTTTCCCTTCTGCATGCAGGAGATTGCCTGGAAACGGTCTCTGACAATTCCCCGTTTACTGTGGAAAGATTTGGAAAGTGTGCTTCACATTCATCTTTTACTATTTCTTTAACAATACAGAAGAGTGTGCATGACAATCTATTTTAAAAAATGATCACATTAACCTGAAATTAAACGGACGACTAAATGTGGCATAGCAGCAAAATGCAGCATTGATGAGTCGCTGTTTTCACTCTTGTACAACGTGGGGACCTCAAACTATGTACCAGTTTTTGAATTGTGTTGATAGGCCATGTAAAACCAGAGTTATGATAAAGTGTTTACACCAGACTTTTTTATGAATATTTTCGTGATGTTCGATGTGTGTTCGGATCTTATAGACACCGGAAAAATGAGCTTTTCACACAGACGAAAAAACAATAAATGAAAAAACTAAACAATCATAATCGCAAACAGCAGCGTTTGGTTGGGGGAAATTTGTGGGACTGACGGCAGGTGGAGCGCAAATTGGACCCAGAAATTGACTGACTCTGACAACTAATGGGACGATCCGTGGTTTTCTTTGGAGGAGGAGCGAGAGGAGCCTCCGACGAGTCAGAGATCCGCCCAGAGGACGGGACGGCTGCGGCGGGGAACGCCCACCATGTCGCCCTCTGCTCAGGCTCAGGCAGCAGAGCCAAGCAGAAACTCTAAGGCATTTCCTGCATTTTATGTAGATATTGTTAAATTACTTTGTTGTGTGATAAGAGTTTACATAGATTTTGAAATGTATAATTTTCATTTGCTTCCTAAGTTTTAAAACGGGTTTGTTTAACATACTTGTGAGACATTACATTGTTTTGTAAATAGCTGCACATCAAAAACGTCTAAGGTAATGGCTGCATTTGAGCAAAAAAAGGCTGTATGTTGGTTTTGAAATTTACAATTTATATTTGTATTCTAAGTTGTGAAAATGGTTCGTTTTAAAACATATTTGTGGTTTTCACAGTAAAAAATATGACTTTTTTTATACACGGATTCTGTGTTTTTTTGTGTGATTTTAGCTCCACTGTGTTAATATGGTATGTCAAAATGTAAAGATAACTGTAAATCCACGAAGGGACGGTTGAGCTGAAAATAATTACCCTTGCAATGCAGGGTAAAGATTTTTTAAAGTGAAATATAAAGATAAAATCAAAAGTAGTCAAAAACGGCCAAATATACCCTGGACTCCAGAGGGTTAATACAGAGATTCAAACACGACCACTTAGTAGAAGTCCAGATATGTTGACCAAACTCACAGCTTCTCACAAGCAGAACTAAACCACACTAAAAGTGTTTGTCCTATTGTAGAACAGCAGAAGTAGACTGGAGATAAGTGGGAAGGTCTTTTGGTTTGGATCAAGGATTAAAACAGACCTGAAACCAGCATTTAATGCACTACAAAGAATAGAAAAGTCGTTTTAAACCAATACTGGAATATTAACGTTTTGGATTATAACAGAAACATACACATCTGCAACCAATGTCTGTGCAGGATCGGAGGCCGATCGTCCAAGTGCTGGGAATGTTTCGTTTATTAGAAAAATGTTGCCTTTTATCTTCTTTATGCTGAATGTTGATCTTTTTGATTAAACAGTCAGTAAAGATCGTTATTCTATGTGGTTTGGCCCTAACACCCATGATGTACCACATTTTAATTTCTTTTCAAGCTTTACTTCGATAAAGATGGTCCGAGTAGATTATCATATTAAAAGCATTTCCTGGCTGCGCTGCAGAGCTGATACTGACAGATTTAATGCACTACAGTAGAGGCGAGTTGTGAGGCTCTATACCAGCAGATGTTTTATTTTAAACAGATTTATATTGGGGACATTTTTATGTGATCAGAAACACTAAAAGAAACACATGTTTAATTTAAAACAGCATAACCGACCCACAAATCTCAATTATCCACAGGCACCAGGCATTAGCCGGATCAGATCAACAGTAATGGCCTTTATTAATCAGCTGTGCATTATTTATTTTTTTAAAGAGACTGCATAAACGAAGACCTTTATTTTAAAAAGAAGTAGAGCTTCATTCATCACCCTGAACCCAGGAGCAGCTCTGAAGCATATCGCACTCTGCTCCCATTTACTTTAGGTCTCTCCAGGGTGTTTGGACAAACGTGCCGACAGCAGCAGAGACTGCAGGCCTCACTCAATAGAAATTAATCAACTGTTCTTCTTTACACTTCATTACAGCCCCACGATCCATGAAGAGCATAAGCTTAAAGAACGCAGATGCCATTTCCATGAAGCTGAATGGGTATGCGCAAAGAACACAAAAAAAACCCCCACAAACTTTTGCCGCATACACGTTCAAATAATATTTAAACTGTATATTCAAAGATTAATGAAAGATAACAAGAGCGTGACAAAGTCAAATATGGGAAGTGTAAGATGCAGACAGTAAAACTCACCGATTCTGCCGTCCGAGCCACTGTTTGAAGGTTGGTGCACAGGGGTGGAGTTGGGCGTCGTGTCGCCGTTGATGACACTGGCGGCGTGATCGAGAGCCGGGCTGGAAGGCACCTGACCATCTGCACCGCTGGAAGCCGAGCAAGAACCCGACCTTTGACCCACGTCTGTCCCATTCATGGTACTATAAGAGGAGAGTGATGATAGATTAGGAAGTCCAAGACTTTACTTCTGAGGGCTCAGAACAGTTTAATTGTTCAAGTATCCAATTCGTCTGCGATGATTTTGGGATATTTATGTACTGCAACATTGTGAACTGCAACATCTTGTGAAAGCAAACTACAGAAACAAGAAAAATTATTAAAGGTTATGTTTACATCTTAAAGATGAATTACAAAAATTACCCATTTTCCCGTAGTGTAAGTCAGTGTATAACAGTGTAATTCATATAGTCTCAGTGCTTAACACGCATTTTAAAACTTAAAATACTGAAGTTTACAAAAGAAATTGTAGTAAATAAATCTACATAGGGGAGACTTTGAATATGGAGTCTGTAATGAAGGAAGGAAGGAAGTAAGGAAGATAAGGGAGGACAAAATAAAGAAAGAAGATAATTAAGGGCATGAAAGGACAAATGAGAGGACACAGAGAGGCAAGGACAGGAAAGAGGACATGGAAATAACAACGAAAAGAAGGGAGGACACAGGAAAAGCCCTCAAACAACCCAAGCGAGCCTCAGACCACTGCAGACTGCATCGATACCATAAAGGAAGAGCTGATGTGAAGAAATGAAGGAGGTCCGTTATGAACATTCAGAGTTGTACTTGAGGCAACAACGTGATTAGAGAGAGACTGATGCAAGTGTAGACTATTGTTAAGGCGGCACAGAAGGATGCATTTATTAGACCACCTTATGATAGATACTCATTACCGGCCTACTTTATCTATGTTAAGAAGATTTATAACAGCAACACCGAACATACAAATTTGAAATTAGTATCTAGAACACACTTCAACAATCAGGCTTAACAACATGTCTTGCTCCAGCCTCCACATACTTTATGAAAGGCTGAGCCCATGTTTTAAGCGAGACCAATTATCCAAACAGTCGCGTTCCTTAACTGTGGGAGAAAGCCTGGGTACCCTGAGTGAACCCATCCATAAAGGAGAACATCCATGCAGAAAGACTAACTGTGCCACCCCGGTATTCTCTCTAAATGGGTCTAAAAACTGTATGTATTCCTATACATGTTATAAACATACATTTAAACCCCCCATCCCCCCTTTTTGTCACAATACTTAGGGTAACCAAGACGATTTATTTAGTGTTTGAACATGATTTTAGTTTTGAGACCAACCTCTTACACTGCTTTTATCAACTTTGAGACCTACGAAGGGAAATAACACATCCAGCTTTACTGTAAAAAACTAAACAAACTCCTACAACGTCCTTTTTACTTCTAATTGTTTTATTTGTTCAGCAAGACAAGTTTTAGATTCAGAAAGTCGGCCTTTTCTTACTGGAAAGACGTCTCATGTTTACTTGACGTAAACATGAGAGGTTTTAGTAGGATTTAGTTTGCTGGTCGCTTCACCTGTTTGCAGCTCGTGAAGATGAGGAAGACGAGTCCCCGTTTTCATGGATTGCGTCACCATTCTGTTGGACCTCTGGAAAATATATAGGTAAATTTAGAGGAGCCACGTTGACGGACACGTACCGCGGAAAACATGTGAACTGCAAGAATCTACCATCTAAACGCATGCACTTCAGATGGATGTTAGACTTCATACGACAGAAACACCCCCCTAACATAAACGGTGAGCTCACTGGTGCCATTCGCTGCACTGCCATTGGTCAGCGGAGCCAGTTCCTCCTGGTCAGCGAAATTCAGGGCGTCGAGGTACACGGTCAGCTCGCCAACAGGCACAGAAACCCCTTTCTGTTCAACATTCAGCTTCAGCACCTCCTTCACGTGCTCCACTGGGGAGAACAAACAAGGGCAGGGTGGAGGGAGACGTCATAATAAAGATAATATGTAAAGTACTAAAATATAAGGCTGGTGCCCTGCATGTACATGATTAGTATAAGAAATATCAAAGCAGTTTTTGGGATGTCAATTTTTTAGATCTTATCAACATTGTTTATGGCTTCTTTCTCTAAATTTTAGTAGCAAACAAAGAAAAGGAACAAAATTCCTGATTGCAACACAAGCTAGTCCAATTATATAGATTCAATCACTAAACTATGACGTGTTGTTTTCTGTTGAGATCGTCTGGCGCGTGTGAAAATCCTACGTTTACTGTCGTGCTGCTCCAGAGCCTGAATGAGATCCAGGGTGGCTTTGCCCAGCAGAGCATCTGCTTTCAGGGTGTGGTGGCTCCATACTTTAAAATCCACTTGTGTGTGTGGTGTTACAGTCCTATAAAGAACAAAACAAAACAACATACTTAGACGAATGGAGAAGAGCTTAAAAAGCAGAAAACTCTCAGAAGGTTTTATTAGTAAAAAGTAGTAAAACTTGCACACAGTTTACAGTCAATTACGACTTTTCTTGACCTTTTTCCAACGGATAACAGTCCAGGACAGTAAGTTTATCATTTAACACATACGGAAAACTATTATAAAGACTTCAAACCTTATGGTTCAACACGTAGAAAGAATAAGATCCAGACCTGGCATTTTGCCCCGTTGCTGAGATTCTTACAAGGACAAAATGAGCACAGCACAGTGCCGTCATTGTTTCATGAGCTGAACGCAGAGAAACATCTAAGGTTACGGACTCAAAAGTCACGGGGAGGACCTGGAGCCGCTTATTAAACATCCGCGGTGCAAACACAAGGTTAAAAACGCTGCCCATCACCCGGTCTCATCGGCACCTACTGCCCAGTTGAAACAATTACGGGTTTAAGTGATGTCTTTATGGTTTTGAGTTGAGCTGCTGCAACATTTGTGCCCGCTAGCTGTAGTTGTGAGACAGCACAAAGAGGCCCGTGTGCTTTCAGACGGCTTCCCCTTGTTTTTCAGATGGTTATCAGATGAGCCACCCCAGTGCTCTCATGTAATACTACTTGGATTTCACAAGCCGTTTTGAAAAAGCTGCGTTTGGATTGCATAATGTTCAGCAAGGCGTACGAACCGCTCTAAACGAAGCTTAACCGGAATTACGCTCATGAGCCACTTACAGAGTGAGCCTCTCGTCCCATTTCGGGCTGGAGGAGCTGTGAGATTTTGTGGTGCGGCGGGTCTCGCCCTCGGCTGTCACCTCCACGTAAATGGCAGCGCCGAAGACACTCTTCTTCCTCTTGAGTTTGGCACACGAAACTAAGAGAGAGCACAAAGAGGAGGAGCAATGAGACCTGAGCCACTTTTACCGCCTGGAGGTGAGGCCTTATGGAGTATGACTCACCAATGGCATGGAGCTGGGACGTGCATCTGTGGTTATGGCTAGTCTCTGATCTTGATGAGGCCGTGGCCATGTCATACGCCACAGTGGGGAGCCTTGAAATGGCGTGGGAAAAAAAAAATTGGCAAAGCAACGTCTCAAACGCTAATATAGAGCAGAGGTCTGACTGTCGGGGGATATTTAACATAACAAGCAGTCTTATGTTAGAAAATATGAACGATTGTAACGTGTTCTTATCTTAAATGAAATATTAGTGTAATGCACCGATTGTGTTCTTGCTGATACTCACAACAGGTATGTTTTGCAAGGCCCTCTTGGTCAGCCTACTCCGTGTCCCATCGCTGCAATGTAAAACAAAGAAGATCACATAAGATGACCAAGATGCATTTGGATTTGGATGCATTTTTAGTTTACGATGATTCAATAAAGGGAACAAATAAAATTACTAAGAATTAGCAAAGCGGCAATATTAGAGCATGGAAATGTACATTTAAACTGTAATCAATCCATTTGTTAGAAGAGAAATAAAAAGCTGTGTGCACCAGGGCTGAGTTGGACTGAGCAGCTAACATTTATGTCGCGGTTTTTCTACAAATATCATTGATTGCATTTAATGCTATATGAATTCTTACCCAGATTATCTTTTAATTAAACAAAAACCTAATTGGATCGGCTTTAAAATGTTCATATTACTGTCAACACATAACCCCTGCGAAATATAGTACTCGAGTTAAACAACTGGATTGATAATGGATGGTAAATCTCGACAGACATGCGCTTTTCGCCGCAACACCTATTAACGCTTTTGCCAAAACCAAAATATAATAATTTTTGGGTAAAAGTCGGAAAGTGTAAAAACGAACAGCCTCCAAACCTCAGACACGGCTCCTCTTTTTGAAGCCATTCTGCTTCGAAACTTTAATTAGCACGAGCCGTGATGTTTGCCACACTTACAGCTTTATTAAAACCCTATCTGAAAAAATGTCAGTATTTTTATTTGTTCTTATTTACAGGACTTTGACCTCCACACTCTACCTTAACAAATCTTCCTCATAGCTAAAGTTAGTCAAAGTTAGTTGTGAATTCTTGTTAGGTCATACCAAGAACGTTGCACATTGTCCCATAATATTCAACAACATCTAGTTGTTTTCTTTGTAAGAAAGTTTTTGTTTCACAACAGTTCTCCTTAGTTCACAATCAGTCATATCAGAATGACCCCATCTCATAGGAATCATATAAAGCCTTTCTGCTTCTGATTTTTGTATTGGAGGGGAGGATTTTATATAGGCCCTTTGGTATCGTTTTCCTTTCGTGCAAAATTATTAGCCTTTACATCACTAACAATAATTGTGCATATGAATAATATAATATATATAACTAAGTTCTTGTTTTGCTGTTTACAGACCAATTCCCCTGTTGAGGAAACTGGAAGTGCAACAGACATCGGTGCCTCTACACATGCAGTAGAGCCGCCTGCTGACCTGGCAGACATGTTGGATGCAGACCTTCAACAACCACCTCTAAACCAGACTCCACTGGAAGATCTCCTAGAAGGGACTTTCACACAGAGTGAAGGGGCAACACAGACCAATCACATGTGTGGGATTGAGGCCGAAATCGTCAGGTACAGAAGTGAAAGGTCTATTTCCCTCACAAGCTCCCCACTCAAATGGTGGAAGGAGAACAGTAAGTTTTACCCACTGCTTTCATCTCCAGCAAAGGCTTGCCTCACCACACCAGCCACCTCTGCCCCAAGTGAAAGGGTCGTTTCGACCGCAGGGGATGTTGTAACCTCTCAGAGATCTCAGTTTCGGCCTGAGAATGTTGACATGTTGTTTTCCTTGAGAAAAAAACTGAAAGTTTCAACCTACACAAGCCAGTCTTAGTTTCTTTTAAGAGATTTTATGTTTTGATATTATGTTAATGTGACATTTGTTTTTCAAAATCCAGTTATTCTTAAGTTAACAACTACTTCAGTTGCACTTTTTCCCATAAGAGACAAAAACAGTGTTTCTGTAAAGGAACGACCTCATTTTTGGTCAAGATTTTTTATTCTTTTGTTATGTGAGATGTTGACTTACACCAGTTAATATCAGCTTATTTGTGAGATTGTTTCAAAAGAAATGAGCCATTTTTCATGTGATGATTTTTTTCATTCAAATAAAAGATCATTTCATTTGGTTATAATTTGTCTGCAGCTCATTTTGATAAAAAAAAAATCGTGAGAAAATCGTATCATGACAAAAAATAAATCGTGAACTGCAACGAATCGTGAGTTCAGTGTATCGTTACATCCCTACTAACTAATAAATAAAAAAGTCATAAAATCAGAAATTTTCATGCACAAACTATTCAAAAACAAATTCCTCGTATGTCCAAAAAACTGTGAATCTGTATCTGCATGTTATTCACGTTTTACTGTTTTCTATACTTCTGAAGGAGACAGCTTATAGACATTCAAGATGAAAACATGGTGTGTTTGTGAAGCGCTGCTGTAAAAGCAGCCAGGATTACTGAATGACCAGTGATGGGACCTTCCTGATGCTGGGGTCTTTATTCTACAGTAACCCGAGACACACTCAGGTGACCCTACTCTGAAGCTACTAGCCCCGCTTGGCTTGACCTCTGTTGGATTAGGTAAGTCTTATTAAAGCACTTGAATAGTCAATCACTCTATGGCGGCAAGATATAAGAAAATCCTGTGTTGGCCATAATATTAGGAAATATTCAAATGACGATATCAGATGAAATATCTCTGTTTGTGTCTTCTACTTTGGTTTTAATCTGTGCTTCCCGTTAATTGTGAATTTAAACTTATTTTTTTGTCAATTTGCTGGTGTGACCCTGGCGAAAAATTATGGAAAAATAACATTTGAAACGTATTTAAAAAATAGCGCGATCCAAATACGCGAGCACTGATACTGCTGTGATATTGTGCAAGACTAAAGCGCTTACTTATTCTCATATTAAATAATTTTATTTGTAGATATCAGCTTACACTTTGACATTAAAGACTTTGTTTAAAAGGATGCAGCATTTCATTTAGGTAAAAACGTAGATCTTAATAAAATGAAGACTGGAAAACAATGGAATTGCACATTAGTCAATACTTTCAAGTCAATGTAGCTTTACCGAGGCCAAACAAGATAGCATCTGTAAGGTGAGAAGAGTACATCCACAACGCTATGCCAGCATGAGAAGAAAATTAATACAGAGAGAGAATTTACCAGGATCTGAGAGCTAAAGGCCTTGTGCATTTCTGTTTCAATCCGCCATTGTTTCTCTGCGGTTGTTTTCAACCAGAAAGGTCACATGTTACCGTCAAAAAAAACAAACCTGCAGTTTAGGAGAAGGAAATAAACACAACAGGCGCTGGAAACATTGTTTGCCGCAGGTCAGCCGGGCATAATCTGTTACTTTTGATATTCTTCGCAAACACTAATCCTCTGAAACAAGTCAGAAATAAAGTGATAAATGTGGTCCTGCCCTCACACGACCTTGCTGGATAATGGCTGCTTTGTTACTGTGGCTAGCAGGAAAGAAAGGAAAGCACAAATAAGTAAGAAATTAGGCTGAGAAGAGGTTTGAAGCAGATGATAAACGTCTACAAAAACAACACGCCAGGCGTGCGACGGCAGCATCATGCTGTGTGGATGGTGTTTTCCCCAGCAGGGACAGGAAAGCTGGACAGTTAATGGAAAAACTGATGAAGCTAAAATACCGGGAGGAAAGCAATTTTAAGTTCCAATAGACTGGAGACTTAAGGGGTTTAATACAAAGGCCACACTTTTCAGATCAGCATCCGTATCCTTTACCTTCTACTTAAATAGGTTCCATATAAAATACCAACCAAAAACATTTAAGAGTGTTTTTAAAAGACAAAATATGAAAGAAAAAAATTGAACTATGAAAACTTTAGTGATGAATTGAAAAAATCCGTCATATTGCAAGAAATCCCAATAAAATTATTTGATGCAAATGGTTTTGCAACGCTCCTTAAACAATCCAAATTTGAAGCATTATTTCTTAGTCCTCTCACTAGCCACAATCGCCCTATCCTCACCCCGTTAAGGCTGGTTGCCAGACATTAACAAGGCAAGAGGGAATAAAGATAGATTGAGACTTATTTAATATTCTTGCCACTGTATTTTTTCCTACCCTGTTGTCATTGCAGCAGCCATGTGCGGGTGGATTTGCTTACAAAACATCCAGGTACAGCTTTAGAGGAAGAAAAAAAAACACCCTTTAGATGTTCTGTTGTATTCATTGTTGTTTAACTAAGCTAGGAGTCAGGCATAAAACCCTAAGTTATAATGGGAGAGACTAAAAAGGGATATCTAAGAGTACTTTGGTTAAATATTATCCCCCGAAAAATAAAAGTCTGTAAATGGAAAACAAGCCCGGCGTTGTGGACGGGGCACTTCAGGTGACCGGCCCAGCAATGGGATGAAACCGGTCGTTCAAGGAAACCTGCTGACCTTTGGAAGGTGCGATCCTGACAGGGAGTAAGCGAAGGCCTAGAGCTGCTCAACGGAGGAGAAACGCATAATCCACCAGCAAAACCACAAACAGTCAATTAATGTTTACTAGGTTTTGGATATTATCCTCACAAGGCAAAACAAAAGAGTTTATGAGATCGTATCGGTTCCTTCTACTTAGATAAAGGTTGTTTTATCTGTCTTTTTAAACTCAAAAACAGATACGCTCCTGAGCCCTTGAGTAAAAAATGTTTCTCCTCCGGGGACAGTTTCTCAGTAAGCCTTGCCTTCCCTAGCGTACCAGCAGCATATCTGGGGTTTGACAAGCCGACAGACTTTGTGAGATTGTGTCCGACATCCAAAAATACAAACAGCACAGGACGCCGGAGAAAACCACAGAAGCACCTACAGCACATAGAGAGGAGCTTTAATATTTCTCAGGCAGAAAAAGCTGCTGAACACAATAATAAACAGCCTAACTGATACATGAAACCTTATTTAATCTGTCTGCTTAGTGGCCTAATCCCACATTAGGAAGAATCTACAGATAAAACCTTTAAATATTTACTGAAATTATTCATAGAGATACTTCATTTTCCTCCCAGACTGCTTTGAAATGACGGTTGGGTGGACTGGTCTCAGTAAATAGACTGTAATGACGGGAATGAGTGGACAGATGCACGAATGTTCCTAAATATGCACAGAGAAATTGGCTGGAGTTTGGAAATTATCCAATTTTCTCCTCCACCTGCCGCTGTTCAATGATCGGTTGTTCAGAAATGTGGAATTGAATTTCTTTCTAAGGATTTCATACATCCAAACATAATGCCATCAGGTCACACCTGTAGAAACATTTTGGAAAGTCCACGCAGCTAATTTAAGTGTGAGGTGTTTAAAGCTGCATTTTTCTGAGCCACATTTGTAGTTCCTTTAAGATAGAGTTCCACATCGCAAGAAATTATATCAAAAGTTGCTTTATTTAATTAAAATGAATCACCTGCTTCCTTCAATCGATGTAACGTTAAGGATTAGGAGATGTCGGCAGTCTCCTTCAAACGTCCGGAATAAAGAAATGTCAACCATGGTAATCTAAAAACACTACGGGCAGATTAAAATATCAAATCTTTGTAATCACACACGATATTGCTTTCACTCCCTATATAAATAATTGATTTATTTCAACATAATGGCTGCTTAAGGCTCCTTTATAGTTACAAAAAGTGAATAAATAATTAACCAAGGCAGTGCACAACAGAAAATCCGAGTGTCGTTATTTACTTTGGAGAAAACATACAAGCCCGTGCAATACGGTCCACAGTGGACTTTCACGTGTACAAAAGAAAAATACACGAAGGTTAAGCTTCAACAATTATTGTAAAACGGTGGAAGGAGATGTCTGTAAATGTTTTTAGTGGGATTTTATTTCTTATACCTTTCGCCTATAATGTGAAGTATTTAACTATTACGCAGAAACTTCAGTTACGGCAACGAGGCAACCTCTACAATCATCAACTCTTCAGTCGTAAATGTATTCACATATAGAAATACAAGTATATTACTAGTATTTCTATTTACACAGGATCCAATACAGCCACACAAAAAAATGGTATTGGCAGGTCAGAGGTTGGCAGAATCTATGACCGTAAATTGGCAACAACAGTGCTTCTGCCATTTATAATCATTTCTCTTTGTGGTAAGCAAAGATTAGCTCCAAACCCGAAGTGTCATCAGTGGGTAATTAAAAAAGCTGCTGGTGAGGCAAGTGCTTACCTGCCTCAGGTAATGGTGATCTGCACTTAAAGAACAGCCGAAATCTAACACGAGGATGGTTGGAATAGATGTGGGTGAACAGGGACTAAACATACTAGTAAAATAAAAAGTTATACATGAGCGAAAACATGGGTGGGATAGAAATGAATGCACCTGTACACTGAACATGTTGACTAACTTTGGACGTTCAGCTAACATGTTTTTCATGGGGGTCTCACTCTGAACCCCTGCAGGTCCGAACTATAGTTTCCCTGCCAAACTCTTTATGGTTCTTTTATACACCTTATATCATAAAACGACTCGTATAGCCGACACTATGTTGACAATTTCCAGCAATGTAGGGGAAACTAACCTGCAGTGGTTAGCTGGCAGCTAGCTTTAGCTTTAGCTAGCTAACCAAACTGCAGAGAAAACAGACATTTATGTTGTCGGTAGATCATTTTTGATTGGTTTAGATTATTTAGCTTGTTTCTTTAGAGGCTCTTGACGTGATGGTTTAGCGTGTTTGATAAGTATTATGATTTTATTTTATTTTTAATGGAGGTACATTTTCCAACTGACAAGCTAACGTTCCAAACTTAGCCAGGTTAGCCGTCCCACGGCTGCAGTCGCGGTTAAACTCTTCTATAAAATGGTGAAAAATAACATTTAGGATGACAAATAAATGATTAAAGTCGTCCTGGACGCCTTGGCGGTGTGGATGAGCCCGTGTTCTTACCTCGTTCGGCGCTGCGGAGCTTCCCTACCGTCCGTGGTTCCGTGAGGTCGGGGCAGCTAGTCACCGCGCAGGCCCGCAGTCAGCTACGGCTCTGCCTCCATCTCTGAGCGGATGTCGGAGAGAGAAGCAGCCGCTGACAGCCGCGCCACCCCGAGCACCACCGGCCGGCCAGCTCCTCACACGCTGCTACAAATGATCACAAATACCCATCAAAAGTATCAAGTGTCATCCCTATTTTTTTTGTTTATAATTTCATAATAATTTAGTATTTTCTTACCTCAAAGCAAATCTGGATTGGATTTTGTGTTGAAATGCACACAGAAGAATATATAGAAAAATAAACAGCTATTAAAGCAAAACAAATTAAGGATAACAAAAATAAATACATGTAAATTATGTTTGCAGGGTCAGTAAATCACAGAATGGACGACAACGCACACATTTTAAGACCAAAGATTTGGTTTGGTAGTTTTAAAAAGACCAGGTAACACTGTAGGTTATTTTTTTTGGACTGGTGCAGGAAGTTGGAGTACCAGGGGAGAACCCTACCCATAGTGGAGAACATGCAAACTCTCCAGCAGTCACCACTCCATCAGTGGGCACACACTCCCAAACCTAAGGGCTATTAAAGAATGCAAGAGTATCCAGAGAAAACCCATGAATGCACACGATAAACATGTAAAGTGCACACAGAAACACAGAAGGATTTAACAGCAGGACCCAAACAATGCTACCAACTGTGCAACAACAATAAAAATAAAAAAAACCTGATCAGTGTTACTGCGATTCACCATCCGCTAGTATGAGTATATTGCTAAATATTGCCAAATTACTTTAAAGGATCTGTTATCAAGGCAGGCACAAGACATTCCCAAGGCAGCTATAAAGTAATGCGTGCGTCAATAAATGCGCCAGACCACCGCTGGGTTCATAGTGACAGAAGATGACGAACCCATTAAGTTGTGAAGCGGGAGAGAAAACAACTATCATCTACTTCCTTGCTGATTAGCTTCTCAATATTGCTCTTCTCTATGGCGTGGTAACATGATGTTCATTTGATATGGGACCTTAGTCACATATTGACACAAACAAAAAGTTGTCTGTCGTTAGAGACAGAGATGTTGTCATAGTCTAATATCAAATAGATTAGCAAAAGTAAGTGTGTAGATATGAAATAACAGTTTGTCGAAATATCGTATCAACGCATTGTTAGGAAGTCCCACCCATGTTCCTTGTCAATAAGCCCATGTAATGTAGAACACATAGGATAGATACATTCTGGCAATTGCTTATTGCTTAGGATGTTAGACAGGCCTTATTCATTCCTTAAAATATATTAGATCACTCCAGTTTTCAAGGCCAGAGATTTCTCCACCCTTGGAGCTCTTCCCATCCCAGATTTGTCAGCTTTTTTTTGCAGGTTAGGTAATTGACATGCCATCAGCTCGGTTCAATACCTTCTGCCGCTGAACGCGAAGCCTCGTTGCATCAACAGAGTAGCATTTAATAAACTGTGTGACTTGCGCTTGTTGAAAATGCAAAGTAGAAGGAAAAAAAAAACGGATTAAAGATACAACAATGCTTTTACTGGTTTGTTTTTTGGGGGGAAGAAAGCCTAATTGTGAGAGACAGTCCTGGGCATTTCTTTCAGTTAGTTGGGAAGGAAAAAGTCATCCTGACACTAAAGCTAATATATCAAGCCAAAGAATAAAATACACATTTCCCAAAGGTTCACAGATTACTTGATATCTACTGGATCTAAGCACCATACCCTTAACACATATTAGCTTTCTAAACATACACTCTGTATATCCAGACTGATATGTGGGGAACCTGGGAACAGCTCAAATTAGAAAAACTGTGAGGGATGTTAAAATTATCAAAAGCTTTTTTTTTCTGTCTACATACTACATTTAAACATATGTTACAAAGCTTGAACAAACATCAACTTCATCTTGCTAATCAGTTTAGGATTTGACATTTAGAGACGGTGTGAAAACATGTCCCACTTTATTAACTTGTTTAAAACAGCCATGCTTGTGTACAAGTCTCTCCATGGTTTAGCCCCAAAGTACATATCTGACATGTTAGAGCCATATGAACCAGCCGGGACTCTGAGAACCTCAGGTAGTGGCCTCCTGCTGATGCCCAGAGTCAGGACCAAACAAGGGGAGGCTTCATTCCAGTTTTATGCTCCTAAAATCTGGAACAGTCTTCCTGAAGAGGTGAGACAGGTTTCAACTCTGCCGTTGTTTAAATCCAGGCTGAAAACAGCCTTATTTAACTGTGCATATAGCAACTGAGAATGTTATTACCCTTATTATTATTTTATTTTTATTTTATTTATTTTAAATTCAAAGCTGATTTTATTTTTTCATTTTCTGATCTTTTTTCTTATGTAAAGCACTTTGAATTGTCTTGTACACTAAACTGTGCTTTACAAATAAACTTGCCCTTATCGCACTTTAGAAAAACACATTCAAGGTTTTTCCTAAAGCAGCATAATCCTTAAAAATGTAGTCTTTCCGGCATCAACATGCCTTTATGTAGATAAAACATTTTTTGGAAGAGGGACAAGAGAAGACAAAACATTCAGACACGCGGTGAAAGAAACAATCCAGTCATGAGAAGATGAAGTGAAGAACAAAGAGTCATTTGAATATAATGCGGCAGGAGGCTTATCAGTTTGCTCCTTATTCAGTTTAGACCGTTTGACAGCAGTTATGTCAAAGACTACTCAAACGATTCTGTGATTAACTGAGTAGTTTGCTTAGTTAGTTTTATGTTGGGGATCTGCAAAGAATTTAAGGCCAGACCATGTCTCATCTGAAGTGTAAAACTGCATCTTGCATCTTCAATGTGCAAAAACAAAGAGAAGAGGACTGGCAATGGGAAAGCATGTAAAAAAAGCACATTACAATGTAAAAAAAAAGAAAAAACATAATTTTGAAAATCATAATCAATAACTTTGCTTCTGTAAATGAGATTTTATTAAACATTATAATTTATTTGCAGATTTTTTTGTTTGTTTCTTCATGAGCTAAAAGGAAATGAAAGTTGCCTCAGACGGTATTTTTTAGGGACAGATTTTCTCATGTGAGCACAGCTTGCAAATATTGAAATAAAGGTTGTGCACTAACCTGTTTTTACTTAGCAATATAAGTGCTATAAACCCTTTTAACAAGTTTCTCTGTGAAAGACCGACTGAGTTGGCTGCTGCGGCTTCCTGTCTGTTTGTGTCAGCAGAGAGTAGCTGAAATACATTTTCCACAAAGCGAATGAAAAAGGAGAAGATATATTATAAAACTAGACCTAGAACTACACTGAAAAAGTTTAAAAAAACTAAACTATCTTTGTGCACAGAATGTTTAACTTTATTGTTTTCTAGAATCAACATAACCCTTGATAAAACCTCATCAAACAGTTGCAGTGACGATGATGTTATTGATAGGAGCAGCAGAGTGGAGAATATCTGAAGTATTTAAATAAACAATGTAATACTGACTACACTCAACCTCATAGCACAAACACAATCAAGCTGAATGTATGAAATATATTGTTTCACACGGGCATCATGTCATATTAACACTGCTGTTTATTAGAGGTAGTCTAACGTTGTCTTCCAGCCATTTGACACACTGTCAATCTTTGCCCATTTTAGGTTTCTCGTATCATAAAACTGCGTTTTTACTTCCATTCAGCATCAATCCTGTTGCTACCTCGTGACAACTCTGGCTTTGACTTATTTGTCCGAAGACCTCTTTCAACGTAAGGTCATTATCCACCGCATGATCTTTGGCAAGCCGGATGTTTGGATAGCACAACATTCTTTCCAGGCAGACAGGACTTGCATGACAAGAATGAGAATTTGGTTTAGACTGTAGATGGAAACATTTGGAAAAATTAGCTGCAAAACCTGCTTGTCGATAATGCAGTGAAATTGTATATTAAGAGCCACACTGCCACCTTATTCTTGACCAAATAGTCAAAGTTATCAAGTTCCTACAGAATAATACGCATTTGTTATGTTGGTGATGCATTTGTAACTTATTTTATACCATGAGTAGATTATAAAGTCTAAAAAACACAGTCTAAGACTTATATACATATTTTATTGTACATTAATGAATAATTCAAACCATATAAAAATAATGCAAGACTCCATTTGTGGCTTACTTCTTACATTTTGTCCTTTACCTTTGAAAAACGAATATGGACAAATGCTTGTTCTTCAAGCTGTTTATTAACTTGTGAGATATGATGTCATAGCTCCATTTTTACATGAGTCCAAAGGTTTTGTGAAATATCAAGTCGTGTTTTACATAGAAAACTTTGGTTATGATATGATTAGTCCCCATAGGCTTTAGGATCAAGGGTGTGCCAGTCACTATTTTTAAATTATTGAGTATTTTAGTAACTGATTTTTGATACTTCTTGATTGTCTATCCCTCTTTGGGTGAAGGAAATCAGGTCACCTCTCTATAGAGAGTTATATAGTGCCGCCAAGTGGTTAGAAAATACGGTGTGAAGTATTAAAAATGATAAGCTACAAATCTAGAAAAAAGGAGTACTGTAAAACTATTTACTTATGGTTGCATAATCCTTAAACACCCAAAGAAATGAAAGAAAGATATGCAATAGTGTTCATATATTTCTAAGATTTTTATTACTTTCAAGGTCAACATAGTTTGTTAAAATAACCATTCAGTCATTACTAACAGTCTGTCAACTGCACTGTTTCTCTGTTATTTTTATCGCTCCATCGATTCTGAATAGGTCGCTGCGTTTTATCAACAGCTTGATCAGTGTCTCCACCCAATGACAGCTAAAAATATCATATGCATGTAACTTAAGCATGTGAACATGAGAACAATTGATGTAGTTTAATTAGCCTGCCACTGAAAGAAGACTATGTGGGAGATTAAAACTGCATCCAGTTAAATAAAATTAAGCAAGAAACAGCTTTCATGCGTAATAACTCAAGTCATCGATCATTTCATCCTGCTCAGGGGTAATATAAATCCTTTAAGCACTTGAAGGTACTTGCTGTGTGATGTGAATACTTTGCCTGGCTAACACATTGACCACCCTCCACTGCAATGACAACAAATGTCTTATTGGATTGTAGAGATTTGTGATAAACAACTTGAACCCTCTGTAGTGGAGGACAAGATTTGTAGTTCTTCCTCCGGATGGCAAAGCAAGATTTCTGTAACATGTGAAGTATAGGAACATACAAGAGGTTTTGAGCCAGCAACTGACCTTTAATACCCATCATCATGATCAGACAAACTGCCTACTCAGACCTGACGAGAGTCAAGCTTTAAGCAGTACCAGAAAAAGATCTGCAGTACTTTTAAGAAGTGGCAGACAAATTATAGAGGGATAATTATTATGGCAGTCCTCCAATCGGTCCTTTCAGCTTGGCTGATCAGCTGCATGACATGAGGTTAACTATCTGAAAATAAAGCTCTGCAAAGAAAAGCTTGAAGTTCGCATAGCACCTTGCAAAAGTGTTCATAAACGGCCCATAACAGTCAACTAAGGCCACCATTAAAACGATTTAGATATTTAACAATTTACTTCATAGACCAACACAAAGCACAGGATAAATGAGAAGTGGAAGGAAAATCATACATACATCATACATAGAGTTTGACTAGGCCGATTTAGCAATTGATTGTGGTTTGATCTAAACCATCCTACCCTATTTAGTTTGTGTTTAGAGTCTCTTGTTCAATCTCAAAACCCTTTGCAGCCTCTGATGGGGCTTTCCTCGGTGCGCCCTGTGTGTATCTTTATCAATTTTCCCATGAATTCTGAACTCCTACCAAGTCCTTGTGTAATTGAAGCATCCGGCAGCATCATGCTACCACCAGCATGTTTCAAAGTGGGGTTGGTGTGTTCAGGGATGATAGGATGTTTCTGTTTTTTTTTTAATCCAACATCCAAATTGTTTAATATTATTATACTATAATATAATATTATACTGTACAACATCCAGGACTAATGGATGTAGAGATTATTGAGTATCTGAGGAAATATTTGAAAATACTCGTTACTCGGTACCTTCATCATGAAATACAATTGGCTTGTCTTGTCAGACGGCTAGTATCTTTGACTGCCGATGAGCTGAGAGCATCCTTATCCCAACACCAACAACATTCTGTGGAATATCCCCCTATGTAGGGAGCATCTTAGTAAAAGTAAAGGTAAAAACTAAGGTCTTTATTAAAATATAAAAAAAGACTGTTTCAGTGAAACATTAAACTTATAGAAGAATTCCATTACTACAAATAAAGATAACATGCAAACCAATGTATTACTGACGATATCCTGTAAATATTTGAGGAATGTTATACTTGTTTGTACTGTGGTTATGTAATTCAAGCAGCTGCCTTCTACAACAGGGATTAAATTGAATTAGACCGTTCCCACAGGCTGAAGTTTTGCAGTGTCCAAAGCTGCTGAGTGGCACTGTTGATTTGTTGTTTTTTTCAGTGGCCAAGTGTGTGCTTGTGTCTTTGACTCTTTCTCGCCTTTCTCCTGTCTGGTGTTTTTGTCCCGCACTCTGACTTTGCTTTCCGACAAAAGCAGATGGCGTTGAAGAAGCGGCAGTGGCACTTCGCGCACGGATCGCAGCAGCCGCACAGCGGCAGGCAGCTCTGTCCAAGCTGGGAGCACTTGGGCAACATGGGGTTTGCGACCACTTTGGAACGAGGAATGTCATTTTGAGGAGGAGAGGCAATCTTGGACTTTTCCTAGGTGTTTAAGAGAGAGATTGTGCAAAAAAAGCTGAAAAATAGTAACATTTTCCTTAGATTTGTTAAATGGATATCAAGCTAAAAAAGAGATGCTCAACTCACTGGTTCGGGAAACCTTTGCTGTTCATACAGAACCCTCCTGGCAAACAGTGGTCTCATTCTGTCTTGGTTTACATTTCCTGCTAAAACAATATAAGAACAATTATAACAAGAATAATAGCAATCATGATAATATTATTTTCGTTAATCAATACAATAATAACAATGCCACTCAGAAGTTTGAGTTTTTATGCTAAAGGGTTAGATTTTTTAGGTTTAGATTATGAGTATATTTTGTCTACTAGAGAAAATTTCTGATCAAAAATGTTATATTTCAAACTCTCAGGAACTCTTGAAGCATAAAATGGCCCAAATTTCACATTTTCAGAAATAATATTTCTAATATCCAATCAGCCGTAATACTTGAATAAATGTACTTTGTCTGTATTGCAGCATTACATTCAGCTTTATTCAATGGAGTTAATAGCTTGTTTCCATTTAATACTTGTTTATTAAATACATTTTCCATGTAAGGTTTTTTTATAAGGTTGAAAAACAGAAATGAGGAATTTTCAAAGACTTTTGTTGAAAGTATTTTTTTTTGCTTGAATCCGTGTATTAACTATAAAACAATTGCAGCACTTTTAAAGTTTACTAACCTCATGAATTTTGATAGGATCTGTTCTACTGAGCAACGAAAAGCTGCTTGAAGTAGAGCATAAAGAATAACTGCATCTTCAAGTTCTTGTTTACAATAAAACTCTAGAAAGTGTCACTTTTCTATATCTTTGCGGAGTCAATATTTATTTGAAGGCTTCTTTTACCATAATGCGTAATTATTGTGCCAAAAAAAAGAAAGAAAATCATACCTATAGCATTTTTGTTACCAGACGTATCTTTAAAAAGTGGATTAAGTGTGTAGTGAGAATTTTCAGACATAATTTCCCATAAAAAAACAAAAAACAAAAAAATTCATTTCGTCTCATATCCACACAAAAACCATTTAAAATAAGAAACTGTTTCTATTTGAGCCATTAACAGCCACTGCTCCTATTGGCTGCAGATGATTATA
Source organism: Orestias chungarensis (assembly GCA_032876305.1). Classification (NCBI taxonomy): domain Eukaryota; kingdom Metazoa; phylum Chordata; class Actinopteri; order Cyprinodontiformes; family Cyprinodontidae; genus Orestias; species Orestias chungarensis. Next base: position 418,342 of record JAVLVB010000598.1, read on the forward strand.
AGATTTACTTTAAATGATTCTATAAATCACACATGTATTTGTTTAATGCTTAATAAACTAACCATGCAATATAGTTCTCCACATCTTTTGCCCTTCATGATTTAATTTGTTGATAAAGGTTCTTTGCAGAATAGCTGTTTTATCAGGAGATTAAATTATACACAGATGGACTCAGTAGGTGAGATCTAAAATTGACTGCACTGGAGTAAAGTAAGATGAATGTAAACCACTTCACAATTACACTTTGAAAACCTTGCAGAAAACTTTATTTTGGTTTAAAATCACTACTTTGTCTTCGTCTGTAAACCCAATAAAATGTGATTAGGATTACTACTCTACACCACAAACAAATCCCAGCTCTTTTGACACAAGGACAAAGTTCCTCTCAGAAGAAACACGCCTCAAAGCAACCAAAATACCCCAAATTTCTAAACTGAAACGAACTAATCTCTGAATATTACCACTAACACAAATTGTAACTCAAACCTTTTTTACTTCTTTAGCAAAAACGTTCTCAAGCACATTAAGACATAGGATTGATGCTCCAGCCACCACACCGCCTCCTGAGACGGACAAGTTAATGGTCATGCTGGTGTCTTAAAGGTGGATTCCCGACCGGTGACAGCAGCTCTTATAGGGTTCGCTGCCTCTTGTTCGGCTTGACCTGTTCATATTCAATATGGATTTGTGATGTGGAGCTGATCTTAAAACACTGAGGTTTCAAGCAATGGTGCGAACAGTTTGTGCCGGACAGATAAGAAAGCTACTCCCCTTAAAAAAAGCAAACATGGCTGTGCGTTTGTTTTAGTGCTTCTTTTGTAAGTGGACGCCAGGAGATCTGGTCCATGCTGAGCATCGGGAGTCTTCTTGGCTAATCAAACCTTAGATAAGCCTGATAGGCACGGCTCCATTTTCTTCTCAATAAAAAAACAGTGGCAGAGATTAAACAGTCCATTCTGCAGCCGTAAATCAAAGTGCGCATAAAAGCGTCTCATTAATAACACAAATCACTACCAACCATAAAACGTCCGCAACCATAAAAATGAGCAACACACCAGAGAGTGAGGTCCTTGTGCAGTACACCTCAGAGCTCTGTCCATGTTTGCACTGAGGGTAAAATGTAAACTCTTATTGTTGATTTCTTCTCCCACCGTGGAATATTAGCCTTGTTTAAGATTAGGAGCCTGCGTCAATCCCCATGTGATCTGCAAACGCTATACTATATAATGACTCCTGGAAAGCTTTAGTCATAGCTATGTTTTAATCAAGCATGTCATTTTATGCATGTACCTTTGATTAATAATTCAAACATTGGCTAATTTAGCAAATTAATCCTACTCAATCTTTTAAGATTTAAGTACCTAAATGATCATTCATCTATTAGTTAAACTCATTATTTTGTTTAATATCCACTAGAGAATAGTAAGCCCACTTTATAAAGACTTTATAATACATACATTTGGTAAAAGTAATGAGCGTTTATAGATTTGTGGTTTAAAGACTCTGTGTTGAAGCAAACATGTAGCTAGCTTAGTAACAACAGCAATAAGAATGTCAGACTTTCTAACACGCATAACTTCTTACATTTTTCCCCCCAATGATTTGCACAGTTCAGCTGTAATTGTCAGGGACAATCAAAAAGTCCATTATAGTCGCAGCATTAGTGTACTTTTTTTAAAAAAGTTTGATTAAAAGAAAGCATATCTATCTAGCAGCTTGCTTTACCAGTGTAAGAAAATGTAAAAAAACAACATCGATCAAAGGACGGTAAACTTAAGTCCACCCCACAATTACTCATACCCCAGAAATATCTCAAAATATAACATAACACGTTTTCATATTAAAATATATAGTTATAGAACTGCATGTCAGAACAGATTCATATCCATCAAAAAACAAACACTAGAACAGCAATAAAAGTGAAAAGGTTTTTTTCCCACCAATTTTCTATTGGGATGAGCTCCAAGTCTCTGAGGTTGGACTGCCTCCATGTAATTACCTTAATCTTTAGTTACCTCCATAGATTTTTTTGATTTGTTGCAAGATTCCTATCGGGACATTCGTAGCCTCTCCAGAGTAATAACATTGCGTCAAGTTAATCTTTGAATTTGACCAAAATTACTACTAGGAAACATGTAGGTGAAAATAATAGATTAATTGGGAACTAATCTACCAGGGATATAACGTACTTTGGCCTCATTTTTCATTTTTGCTGGCTCGTATAAAGAGAATCAGTTAATAGACCATTCGGAAAATCTCGATTTAAAAAAATAAATCACTTTTAAACTCATATACATATATTTTATACTTTATACTAGTCGCTATAATCCATTTGAAATTCAAAAACATAATTCTACTTTTCATTTAATGTGTTGAACTTAAGTTGACAGAGTTCAGTGTAGTTGAATTAACCGTAATATGAGATTTTGGGTCTTTTTCTTGCTCATGATGATTCATCCAGACACAGGCTTCTTTTTTTTTAACATGTTTCTTTCAGTAAAACGTGTATTTCAATATTTGCTAAGAGAGAGAGAGAGAGAGAGAACATAAATCTCTGTAAGTCACTTACCATCAGTGTAAGAGACTTTGCTTCTGCTTAGTGAAATGTGGATATCCACTCCAAAGCTCAGGAGGGCAAAATGCAAGAAGCACAAACTGTGAAGTGCCAACTTCATCCTGACCATGAGTGTGCTAGCTTTCTCTAATTTCTTCTCTAAAGGAGAATAGAAGACCCTGGGTTGAGTTGTGCTGTTGCAGACTGCTCCCTGTCTCTGGGTCCCAGTGGTCTTTGGCTCCTACTTATTAGAAAGGCAGGCTCACACTTGCAGTACACACCCCTCGCTGTCTGGCCTGTCAGCAGAACAAACATGTGTGTTTTCAGTTAAGACTCTGAACATATTAGCATGTTTGGGTTGCAAACGTCTGTTTGAAATAGTGTTTTAAATACTCATAAAAAAGTTTTATTAATATCCTGTCTCTGGCTTTTTTTTTCTTCAAATATGAAGTTTTGCTGTCTAAATCATTTTCTTTTACATAACTTAAATGGTCCAAAGATACTAAATTATGCTTTTCTCCAGCCAATTTAAATGCTATAATTTTTTATTTGGTTTTTGGATTTAACTGGAGTTTTTTAACCAAAAAGTAGCTTGTGAAGGATTTGTTTTTAAGTGAGACTTGGACCAAAGATACATTTTCAACATCAGCTTAATAGATAAAACGTTTGACACTACGCATATATAT
>JAVLVB010000598.1:421681-433906 GCA_032876305.1 Orestias chungarensis
ACATATATATATATACATATATTAACAATGTTAATATATGTATTAACATTGTTTTTAGTTCAACAACATGTTTCATCTGACTGGAAGTAAGAGTTAATTTGCTATTTCTACAGAAAAGAAAACCCTAAACACGTAATTGACTGAATCTCCAAATCTGCCTAATTTCAGGCCGGACTGAAAGTGGAAAGGCGTTTTTCATATGTGACGGTGTTGGACGACCTGAATGCAAGCAGGATGTACAGTAAGTATCAAACATAGTAACCACCTGTTCTGGCGTTCTGTGAGCTGAGACATCTTCTTGGAGGAGAACATGGGCTGAGATGGTTCCAGTGACGTTCTACAACTACTGCTATAAACTCTCTTTCTTCAGTATCCTCTGCATCTATTTTAGTTTTCTGTCTCTTCAAACCCCCAGTCGGTTGTGGCAGACGGCTGCTTGTGAATGCTGCAAGTCAATGACTCGATGAATCTCCTTGGTTTCCTGAGATTGCAAACTTTTTCACACTGATTTGTTCAAGATGCATCTTTGATTTTATTTGATTTTCTTGTAAAGGGCCTTGAGACGACATCTGTTGTAAATTGACGCTATATAAATAAACTGATTCTTGATTCAAGGCAGAAGTTAAGGCTGATAAAGCAAAAAGGATTGTTTCATTCATTCTTGTCATAGTTCTGTTGGCCTCTTTCCCCGATTGTCCTTCTTTTACACGCGTTCAGTTTGGGACGACGGCCTATTTCTGTCAGATGTAAAATCCTGCCATATTCCTTCGACTCTTCGATGTGAGATCTGAGGAAAATCCACGGGACGTTTATTGTCTAAGGAGATTTTTTGCATCCATCCCCTGATTCATACTCTTAAATAACCTTTTTTCTACATTTTTCTTCATGCTCTAGTGTCTTCCTGACATAATAGCAGCCAGCAATGCTGATTAACCCGTAAATGGACCTTCCACATGCAGGAACGTTTACGATACAATAAGTTGAGATGCACTAAGTGATCTCCACTAAACCTTTTGACTACTTGCACAAACTGGCTGGACCTCTGCTGAATTTTACTTGGTCACCTTAAAGTCAGCATCATCACTTAATTGGTCACGATTTATTATTCGTCGTCATTTTGTAGAAATCAGTTTTTACATTGACTGACAAATAGTTTAATTAGGCTCTTATTACACCCTCAGAGTTGCACAATTTGCCCTTTATGTGAAGCTTCCATTTAGTTACGTGCTGTCAAATGGTTTTAACTGCCTTATAAGTAGCAACAGGCAACCCCTCCTCAATCCAGTGCAAACCTTGGGTCAGCAACTGAAAGCTAAATATCAACAGAGGTCTATAGATAACTCCTCCAACAGGGAAATTATCTAATTTGCCTCATTAGGTTTTGTAATTGATGATCCCAAGAAGAGTCTTAAAGAGAGTGTGGAGATTATTAAGGTTTGAAAGAATAGACCAAATAACTACAACTTGTCTATAGCTACCTTTTCCCCCCCTCTAAAGCATAAGATCCAATATTTTATTAACCAAAAAAAGTTGGTACCATTTATTGGCTTGGTAGCAGAGCCCTAAAACAGAAAACAAAGATGTGTGGATTCAGTGTTACTCTCTTTAATCATGTTCATATTTTTCTTTTCACCTGACAAGCAGCACATGTTAACTGTCTATAGTGTCCCGTGTTAGACATTGGACCTTGTGGCCGTTAAATAGTTTTTGTATACATGTTTATGTATTTTAAAGTGAACCTACAGGTGCGTGTGTTTGTATATATATATATATATATTTAAAAAAGCTCTACTCACAAAAAGTTAGGGATATTTGACTGTTGGGTTGAATTTCAGGATGAGCCCAAAATGCATTCCAACCTTAACAGGTGAACTTAATGTGACCTTCTCTAATCTTTTGAATGTACCTGTCCAACTTTTAAATGTTTCACTACTTTTTGGCACATGGATCTTTTCTCTAACCAGGAGCTTTATGGCAAAAGTCACAGCAGGTGTTTGATCCTCAAATCGACCAATAAATGTCCTGGTTCAATTACAGCTGGTGTTTAAACAGTCGTCCTCATCAGGCTGTTCACATTGAGACACCATGAGACCAAGACGACACCTAACAATGGATCAACAGTACCTGGCCATTGCAATGCTTCAAACAGGATGTTCTCAGACGGACGTGGCCACTGAGCTCAGAGTGTCACAGAGTGTCATCAGCAGGTTAACAGAGAGACTGGAAGAGTTACAGAAAGGCGTAGAAGTGGACGTCCTTGGCCACATCCCATGCTGATGACCACTACATTGTGAACAATGTCCTGCGAAACCGGATGATGAATGCCACTCAACTCCAGGCACGTTTAAGGGAGGTGACGGACGATAGATAGATAGATAGATAGATATGTAAAACAAAACTATAGTATTTTGTCTAAGCAAAACAACAATATATATACACACAAAGTTGTTATTTAAAAGCGTTCCGAGGAAGATAGAGATGTTTCATGTCCTGCACAAATCTATAAAGCAATCCAAACACATCAGAAGGAAAAAAAATTAACATTTAAGGCACTTAATTAGGCAATAAATCACAGACAATAAACCAAACAAACATTTTAGACCCCGTTAGAAATTAAAACAGCTTGTAATGAAAAAGGAGTGTTTAAAACAAACAAAACAAAAACACATCTTAGCGATCATTAAGCTGCGCCATTCATCCATAAAGTGCAGAACCGGACCTGTTCCAGGGCCAAGCGTGGGTCAACAACCACCCCCTCATTACCTGATGACTGGGGACAAACGCACAGATGCGTCTGCCTCTTAAAAGCTGCTTAGATAAAAATAAATAAATGGATTGAGTGTCTGACGTGCTCCCCAAGAACAGTCTACCACATGAAATTATTCTTTTTTTTTTTAAAGTCGTGGGCTGTAGGTTCTCCAGCTTTAGAAGTTGATTAGCACCGTTTGGGATGTAAAAATATGGGCTTCCATTCGTTTCATTGGGTTTCAACCACTTCCTTTCATGGTGTTAACTGCTGGGATGATGGAGTCATTTTGTGACGGTTGGAAAATAATAAAAACAAACAGGTGTGTGGTTTATCTAAATAAAAAAACTGAATTAGTGTTGACATATATAGTAATTCAAGTACAACAAGCATCAAGAACAAATTATTTTTTTTTATCCAAATCACAATAATCTTGACTCCAGAACCTTAAAGTGCACATTGTTGTAAAATCTTCAACAGATCAAACCAAGGCTGAATGTCAACACAAAAGGAAAACCATTAAGTTTGACTGTTACCTACGTGACTGAGTAATCACTGGCCTGAGCTATTACCAGGACACGTTGGTTTCTTCTTGTTTGTGAGCTGAAACTCACGTCTCCACCTCGGTTCTGTGCATCGACGCTTCCATACCACACTATGCACATAAAACGAGAGGATATGTCGGCTTCAAGATGCAAACTGACCAACAATGGCAGTAATGGGCGAGTTTGGACCGATGACAGTCTGATGTATTGACACAGATGACCAGCACACTGACCTTAACGTGACCCACCTAGGGCTCATTTCCACATATTATTCAAGTTCTGCTAAGCAGCCACACTGGGGCGATGTTTGTCAGCTTGGGAAAGTCGTCGTCCTCCTCAAAAAAGGCGCCGGATGCCTGAGACATGAATGGTCGCTTTTGTTGTAGATTGTCAAAGTCTGAAAGTCATCACACGGTGGACGTTTGGAAAAAAAACTGATCAGCTGTTTTCTTTCCTTCGTCTGAGGTACTTGGGTTTTTATAAAGTGTTTCAGGTGCCAGATCAAACAACCCACGAGGCGTGTCCAAGTGAAACCATTTCCTCTTGACAGATGAAACCCGGCCTCTCCGGGAGGTTCACGGCAAAAACAACAGCTCCAGCCCGAAGCGTCACGACAGGCGATGCGAATTCGATGCGGGACGGGGAATGAGAGAGGAGGCGGAGGGCCCGCAGTTAAACTTCGGCTTTCTTGTGGAACAGCTGGGTGACCTGGATGACGGGAGGAGAGGCGCCGAGCGGCGGCCCGCACCAACAAGCCGAGGGCCGCGGCGCCTGGAGCCGACATCCGTCACTGCGGAGAAAAGCAGTTTAGCCGTTTATTACAGCACTTAAGACTCTAATTGGTCCAATTAAGAGAAGAAACACAGACATGGGACGTATGAAGCTTCTTTCAAAAGCATTCATAACACTTGAACCGTTCCACATTTGGTTATAATCACACATTTATTATTCAGTAGGATGAATATTATAGATGATTTTACATTTCATAGCAACCAGTCGATACTACATCCTCCATAGCCACTTTTCCATCAAACAGGTTCCAGTGCTGGTTCGGTGCTGGAGCCAGAGTTAGCACCGGTTCTTTGTGTTTCCACTGACCAAACTGGTGCTTAGCTGGCACCAACTCTTTCTGGGGTCAGAGGAAAGAACCGGTTCGACGTGATGACGTCAGCTAAGTTTGGCGCTAAATCTACTGGTGACGTACGCACACGCATGGAGCGTCGTAATCACGTAGCTTTCCGAGCAGTGGAAAAACAAACGGTTCTTTGTCGTATCGCACTTGGAACCAGCCGCCAACCGGCTCTAGCAACCAGCACCGAACCGGCCCTCGGTGGAAAAGGGGTATAAAAGGCAACAGGAGTTTTTAACAGGAGAAAGGGCTGGGAAACAGACGCGGCGAGAACACGGACGACAGAGAACGTGTTAGTTGGACATATCGTGTCAGAGAAGGTTGGACAAGCACAGGATGACAAACACCATGTAGGATGTGAAGGAGCCCCTTTAAAGTCACCTCCTCACTGTTTTGACGGCACCGTGGATGCGTTTCAGGGCCCTTCAGCTACGTTTGCCTCTAGTCCGCCGCTGACAAGCGTCTGGAGGCTGAACTTTTTAACTTTTAAAGATGTCTTCACGTCCATGCGCTGAAATCTAAGTAATATTGGGGGCGAGGAGCCTTCTTAACTTGCTATGGTAAAAAGAAGCCGGCCTTAACGTCTCTTTGTCTTACACATTTTTAGTGCTTTTGCCAATTTCTAACATTTCACTATCTTAGATCGCGACACTAACATGATCTAGTGCTTAGGGAAGACATGGGCGAACTACGGCCCCCAGGGCATATACGGCCCCTTATACCTTTTAATCTGGCCCGCCGAACTTGTCCAAATATAATATATGTCCGAGCACCTTTGAGCTAGCGCGCGCACCTCAGATTCATACGCACACGCTCACAAGTATTGCTCCTTCAGATAGCTCCGTGCCCGCAAACCTGGTCGCCTTAACTTTCCAGCTCCTTTTGGGAAAGGGGAAGGGAAATCAACATTAAAGTCAACATTAATTAGAAATATTAATATGAGAAACCAAAGGGAAGCAATAATAATGATCAGATTAAGAGTAGGTCATATCTATTTAAATGATATTTTATATTTAATAGGGAGGGAAAATAATGATAAATCTGAAGGATGTGGAGAGAAAGAAAATGTAGAACACGTATTGATGAACTGTAAAACATATGAGCCTGAAAGGGAGAAATTGAGAAGAATGGTTGGAAGGACAAGAACGGAGTCTTAAAGGAATATTGGGAAATGAAGGAAACATACTGGATATTTACACATTAAGGAAAGCATTATTTATTTATCTTCAGAGTACAAAATTAAAAACTAGAATTTGACTGATGTAAAGTACTGTTGCTACACACTCATGCTCCTGGCCCGGCCCCTCTGTCAAATTTTAGAACCCATTCTGGCCCGCAAGTTAAAAACGTTTGCCCACCCCTGGCTTAGGGTGATTCAAAGATGAGCCAAAACATGAGATCACCAGCAGCCGGTACAGACGAGCAGAGACGGCACAGTTAAAAACGCACACTTAACATGCGAGTCCCGCAGAGACGGGTCAGTGGAGCACAGCTTGACGACACAAAACACAAACAGCGGAGCACGGGCGACGGGACGCGTGTTACGAGTAGGTGAGCGCCAGGCGCTTCGAGAAAATACCTGACGGGTAAAGACGCTCGGCTTTTCAGACTGGAGCTGGCCTGCGGTGCAATATGCAGGCAAGAACAAAAAGACGTCACAACTGGGGCACTTGAAGATTAAAACACTATAAAGTAGCCAGAATAATAATGATTACTGATCATATTCGTACATCTATTCAGGAGGTTTCTAAAAGCTGGTTCAAATGTGAAGCTAAGTTGTAAGAACTGTCAGTCGGCGTTCCTATTAGTCTCCTTGGAAAGCCGGCTTGCATTCATCCAAGTTGGTCCTGGCAGCTCATTTTCACCTCATTAGGGAGCTTTTTCCTCACATCTTGGAGCTTTCTGTCATATTTACAATCCCATATGCGACTGCGGCCGACTCTCAAAAGGCAGGAAATGCGATTAACGTGCATTTGATTTTTTTCCCCAGGCCAAAATAATCAAAGCTGTCTTTAAATGTGCTCGTCTGTCTGTTGTTAAAAGCGTCACAGGTGGAGAGAGTTACTCGACAACCCACAGAGGTTTAGGTTCAGCAGGTTTACATCCTCGTCTGTGGGGAAACACAGCCTGGATTAGAGCATTTATTGCTTTCCCTAAACATATTCGACACCTCCGCTACAGCGAGGAATGCTTTTAAAACCTGGACTCCCCTCAATCTGTATGAAATCAATAGTCTCTTCCATGAACTTAAGTTAAGTGTGTAGCGCTCTGACGCAGGAGACGAAACACTCAGTTCATCACTGTAATCGATCACTGAGCAACGAAACCCTGAGAAATGTCTTCATTCTCCCGATGTAGCTACGATGCTGCTACCAGTGTGTTGGACAGTTTTTGGCGTCCTCTGTCTAAATCACCCTCGAACTTCAGGACGTCTTGTGGCCTTTCAAAATCACACTTTTTTATGGAGAATTGATATAAACGCATCGTTTAAAAACTTGCATCCTTTTTTTCCTTTATTCTTCATTTTATAATACGGGTTACTAATCGCTGGTTATCACACAAAATCCCAAATAAAAACACGTTTTTAGTTACGAGTGTGGATGGGAAACACTTCTAATGATTCGTTTGTTGTAACTTTTACCACGATTCCAAAATTGTTGATTGCAGGAGAGCTTTAAGAAATATCGATCCGAAAATGGTATCACAATTGATCAGGATGACGTTTGTGGATGCGGGGCTTTGACTCCAGCGACATCCAGTCAGTTTGAAAAGTTAAATACATACCCCAAAAAATATATACTTTGATTATATTACTAATTATGAGGCTCCGATTCACACATTTGACGTCATGTTTGTACAAGCTTACAACTAAAGTAGTGTACTTTTACTGTATTTGTGGTTTTGGGTGCGTCTCACCTCGTGTCGTCGGGCATGTCCTGATCCGCCTCCGCCGCAGACGACTCCACGTCGGCGCTGCTCTCGCTTCCCAGAGGCGACAGACCGCACGGCGACCCGGGGCTCGCACAGCCGCCCCCGCTGCACACAGTGAATGAAAAAAAAATACTTACATGTGAATCCGTCCTTAAATCCACGTCATCCACATTCATTCAGTCGGTCGATGTCTGCGCGTTTTTTTTAATTTTTTTTACTGACTTGACGTGCTTCTCCAGGACCAGGATGGTCCGCTCCCTCTCCTCCAGTGTCCTCTTCAAGGAGTCGATCTCTTTCTGCTTCTCCAGCAGCTCCTTCTGGAGGCGATAGTTGCTTTCCTCGAGGGTCTCGCAGAACGCCTGAGGGGTGGGAGAAAAATCATCTAAACTCAAGCGTTTCTGCAGCAGGAGAAGAATCAATTGGAAGGTAATTGAGCAATAGCAGCAATATGGAAGAAGGGGGCAAAAACCAGGGCAGCTAATTAGCTTCTAGCAGGTCAATAACACAAAACAAAAAAAGGTTATTGGTCAAAGCGTGTTCCTTAGTTGGAAAAGCCGGATATCTAATCCCAAATCTCCACCCTTCTGCTTCATTACAGAAATAAAATGAGCCAGATTTGTAACAGATTATAGGAAGTCATGACTGGTTGAGCTGAACCTGGTGCATGACAAAAACATTTGGATTAGTTCTCCTAAGTTTTACAATTATGCAGCAATAGTTTCCGCATAATCGTGTTGGTTTACCACATACAATCCCCAAAGGGATACAGCTGACTACACTAAAAGTCTACCTGCCGAGTTTTCTCATCGGCATTCTTGGCACTACTCTAAGAATATCAGCCTCCGAAGACGCTTTTTTTTTTTCTACGTTGTTACATTTGCTTCATGGAGAAAAATAAATAAATAAATATCAGCAAATAATCCTGATTTCTTTCCAAAGGAAAACCCACAAATATGTGAATAGAGAATGGGGTAAAATGGAGGTGCACCTCATCTTCTGGTTGCAGACATTTATTATCCCAGATTCGCTTATGTTTGCAAGCAATTAAACGATTTAAAATCTTGACTAGATGTAGGTTTTGATAACACTGTTATTATATTTTGTTTGTTTCAGACACTAGAGGGGTGTGTGGCCTAACGTCCAATATCGGCAGGTTTGAGGAAGTGATTAATTAACTCACTTAACCCATCAGTATTAGTAACGGGGACACCTGAATTTGACTGTTGTAATGTATTATTGGACCTCCAACAAGCACGAGGCTCGTCATGCATAAGCATGTTCCTGGGAGCTGGTTTTGATGCTAATGCACCCAAAAACAAACAAAAAAAAAACAGAAAGGCTCTATTTTCATGTCAAAGATTCAGAAACTTTGACTCTTTTCCCTTCTCATCAGCTCTGGACTCAGAAGAACAGAAAGATCCAGTCCCTCATACCGCCCACTGGATTCCAGATGAACACAGTGTTTGCACAGCGTAAATTGAAGAGCGTCTTTGGCCAGGTTTCAGGGACGCCAGCCAGGCGTCAGGAAACGACAACAGAGCTGCTCTCTGTGCACGGAAGAGTTCTCCATTATTTTATCGTACATAACTCAACCTCTTACAAGGTCTGTCAGCGATAATCCTGGAAGATACGATGACTGGAGCGGCTCAAAACTGGCAATAACTGGATTAAAAAGTCTCGGAAAGAGAAACAAATCAGGATCTGTGCTTACCCTGCTCTCCTCAAGGCTGTCGAAAGGCCCAGGAGGATCGTCAAGGCACAAGAACTCCCTCACTGGAAGGCTGTCGAGGGGAAAAACATGGAGCATAAAAATCCAGAAATGTTTGGAACAAATCAGCGAACGTGCGTTTGTAGCAGTCGGATATTGATGCTGACTATCTTTCTAGTTTGTTTCGTGGAGACACAGTAATGAAAAGTGTCAAAACGCCGGCGTCCCGCCGTGGCACGTACCAGCCGGCGACGTCCTTGTGTGCCACCAGGTTCTGCAGAAACGCCTGCAGGCCCAGCTGCCGGTCCTCCAGGAAGTCGCTGTCGTAGTTGTCCTTGAACCAGCGCTTGGGGGGCAGCGAGAGTCGGAAGCCGGGGAACATTTCCTTCAGCTGGAGGGAACAATCGCACACGTCACGTTCATCCGCATCGTCTTTTGTTCATTTGCCACACCCTGAAGTCCTAAACTCTTAGAAACAGCACTGCTTTCTTTGTAGGGGCCAGGTTTGGTTCCCACAGCAGTTTGTTTTGGAGACAAACAACATAAGAAATACAAGGTCGCACACAGACACAGAGACTGAATATTGTATGGTAGCATCACGCCTACATAACGCTGCAGCTTCTACGTGAATATTAGCGTATATCAGGGGGCTTTGGTCTGGAAATAGGCTTATTATGAGGTAGGTGGCCATCTTATTCTTCTTCTTCTTATTTTTTCTACAAGCAGGTTACGCCCTCTATTCAGAATCAGCGATTGTGGTTTGAAACAACACTTTCTACCATTACCCCTCTGCCTCACATGGAGCTCAGGTTTTTCCAAAGAAAGAGCAGAATGTCTCATTTCTCCCTTGACACCGAAGCCTTCCACGAAGGGTTTTATAACAACGCTGAAGGTTTTACTACGATTAAAAGAACATTGTGGTTCCCGTGAGAACGATTATAAATACAAATGTGTGATTTTTTTCTGTCGGTTTATTTATTTTTAACTTTTTAACTTCCGATACGATTCCGATATTGCAGACTTCAGTGTCGCCCGATAGCGACATTCACCTGTTGCGGCATCGTTGTTTACACTTGCAGCTGTAAACAAAAATCTCTGGACTGTCAAGGTTGCAAATTCGATATATTTCAATAATATGATTAAACGTGGTTACTGTAATTGGGGTTTATCGTAAATTATTACACACGTTTATCACCATTTACAGGTCTTCACTCATTCTCCTGCTAAATCACAATTAAATACATTAACCTTTATGTTGTTGTGTGGCAACATTTTACTAAACTAGTGCTGTGACAAAGCACGGGAATCAATGGAAAGTCATCCTCTAAAGAAATGAGAAGTGGATTCAATTTAGATGTTTTATTTTTAATTGTTTTCCTTTAACATGTAAGAACCTCCTGTTTGGAGATTTCAAAGAAAATACTGCAGGCTTTTTTTTTGTGAAGGTTTCCACTGAAGCAGATTAAAAAATGACCGAGAGGATGTTTATTTTGTCCTCCCTTATCTTTAATCTTCTCGGGCCAGTTTGCATCAGCCTTTTTCCTTTCCTGCTGCACCACTGCAGTGCAGAACAGCGGGCTCCACACAAGCGTCAGCCAACGGCCTCTTACATCCTTTCCCTGAACCATGAGAGCTCAGCTTGTTGGCTCAGGCGTGTTTGGCTGCGAGGGAACAGAAACCTTCTTTATGCGGCCCTGACCGCTTTCCCTTAAACAGTAACGGCTGATAACAGAGTGTTTGCAAACACTGGAGGAAGATAACAGACATGGAGCCAAGAACATCCTTGGCATTAGCCGGGGGGGGTTGTGGTTGTAAAAGAAAACAAATCAAACTCACCTTGTCGTTGAGTCTGGAGAAGTCTGCGTACCTCCTGAATACGACCCAGCTCTCACCTTGACTCTTCCTCACCAGGATCTTATAAACCTGTGCACAGAAATCATTTCAAATATGACACCCAGTTCCTTGAAGGAGCAAAAAACTGTTTGTACTTCCATGGTTATCTGTTCGGGACAAGCGATCATCACCACACAATTAACCAGCGCCGCTATCGGGTTAATGTGGGATTCACCATCTCCTCCTTCTTACAGTGAACTTGGCTCGCTCCTCCATGACCTCGTACCCCACCACCGTCGGCGTTATCGGCCTCTCCTCCGCCCGCTGGCTGCCGTCCGGATCTGACGCCGACCGAGGGCACACCGAGTACTGGACCGAGGCCTCCAGCGTCCCGTTCACCCTGGCCCGGGTCACGGGGCTGTGCGGCGGCGGCGTCAGGCTACGGTTGGCTCTGTCGGCACATCGTGACAGACGCCGCGAGCCCGATTCCCCGCCGGTGCGTCCCCGCTCCTCCCCTGCCAACCCGGCGAAAGGGCACGAGGACTCGGAGCTGCTGGAGACGCTCCCCAGCGACGCGGCACGCTGGGGCCGCCTCAGCTTGCCACCAGACGGAGCTCTGTCCATGGGGACGGGGACAGGCACGAAGGGTGAAGCCATCTCCCCGATCTGGGCGCCTCCTGCCGCCCTGCCACTGCTAGCGAGGTTCTCCGCGTCGATGCAGAGCGTAGCTGGCCTCAGTGGGTCTATCCGACGATGCCGTCTAACAAAGATGTTCGACGTTAGAGGAAGGCGCTGACTTCCAGGGACCTGTAGACGCAGGATAGATGTGATTGAGACAAACGGATCGACAAACGTCAGAGAACCTCACAGGTTTAATCTACGCACAGACTCTGGCAAGAAAGGCACCAGACATTTAGAATTGAGGATTTTTACAATATGGCACATCCAGAACAACCTTAGAGATGCAAGCTAAGCTGTTTTAACTGAGTTATAAAATAAACTATAATTCACTACAGACATCCACTGTTTAGGTTACTGATTTTCGTGTTACACCCAGAGCCAGAATTTACCCTTAGTGGTCTTGGGGAGGGGGTTGTAACAAAAGTGGGGGCTTGTCAGGGATTTGAACTTGACTCTTGATCTGGATTAATTACCAGTGATGTGATTGGTAGATCAAATGAATTAGGTAATGAATATGATTAAAAATAACAAAAAATAAAACCCAACCTAAACTATATACTTTTTTGCTATAGAAACACATTGGAATAGTGTATTTATTTAGTGAATTATCTTTTTTTTATTGGAACTCCACAATCATTTCCACAACTGTGTA
>JAVLVB010000599.1:8325-44656 GCA_032876305.1 Orestias chungarensis
ACCCAATTTTATTTTATTCCTTTAAAACTAAAAAAGGTTCTTATTTTAGGGTTAACCCCCCCCCCCACCCCACGCTGATTACTTGCATCATGTGCGTCTCGTGTACTCACACCACAGAGCAGGCGTAGCAGCCCTTCTTGCTGCTCTCCCGGATCAGAAACCCTCCGTCCGGCTTTCCCACCAGCAGCTCCTCCGCCTGCGTTCGGTTCAGATCCCCGACGAACCAGCTCTTCTCATCGTAGTGAGGCATGTTTTCCTCGTCGTCTGTAATGAAGTAGCCTCTGTGTCCACAGAAACAACACCATGAGCGCTTCACACCTACACCATGAACATGCCAGCGTAAATGTAAAGGAAGACACGCACTCATCTGTGTTCTCGTTCTTTATTCCGAGCCAGTCGTTGATCCGTTTCTGCCGAACTCCTTTATGATTGAGCCACCTGCAGATGACAAGAAGAGGAAGCAGACTAAGTTTTGGCAGCCAGATTGTTCCGGAAATAAGCAGGAAGCTTTAGAGAGGGTCAGATTAACATGTTAGAACCAGATCTACTCAATCTGGTTTTGTAATGAACCCTGTTCAATAATTCTGCAAATATGAGGAATAAAGGCTGGTAGGCTAACATTACCACAGCTGGCATTGCTTTATGAAAAAAAAGGAACGTAGCTCTTGTGTTTCTTTGTCGTCTAAAGTACCTCACACTTTTTCGTTTAGACACAAATGATCATCTTTGAAAAATGCGTTTTTCTAGTCTTAATTATATGGAGGTAGATTAAAATATAGATTAAAATGTTTTTATACACCATAACAAAAAGCTCGACTTCCTTTTCTGTTCACTTTTCTAAACATTAAGCGGCTCTGCTCTCACGTCACACTTCCTCTACTTACACCAGATGTTGGTCCCGGATCTTGCGGAGCTGGATGAGGTCGGGCTTCAGGCTGTTCATCTTCTTGTCCGTCTCGCGGTTGTCGGTGGCTTGCGTCTTCAGGTCCTGCTCCAGCCGCACCTTGCTGTCGTGGATCTCCCCGAGCCGGGACTTGAGCTTCTCGAAGTTCACCATGATTCGCTCCATCTCCTTGTCGCCGCTCTCGCGGCAGAAGCTCTCGATGTAGTCCTTGCTGCAGCGCTCCTGTGTGTGGCACTGCTCCTCAAAGATCTTGATGGTTTCGTTGAAGGCCTCGATGGCCGTTCGCTTCATCTGGATCTCCTAAGGGACCAGGAGGAGGAGGTTGAGTTGCCGGTAGAACAACATCTACCAGCAGCTTTCTGACCAGAACACATTTACCTGTGAGGTCTTTGTGTATTCCTCATAAAGACAGTCATACTCTTTGCTCTTCTCCTGGTACAGATTATGGTATTCCTGCAGCTTCTTCCCCACAGCATCAATGTTGTCCTCCTTGACCAGCTGGTCCTGTTGAGGACAAATGAAGATGAACATCTCATCCCTTCACGGCCATTTATGTTTAAATAATCATGGATCCTGGTTTAAACTGAGCTCAATTGCTGCTCTGGTAGGATGTAACAGAAATCAGATGATTATTTTTTTAGTGCTGTAAACCAAGGACTCGATTCAATCAGCCAAGTTTCGTAGAATCAAAAACCTATTAAGCGAATATTAATAATAAACTGGCTTGACGACTTGTTTGATTACTAGGATCAATTAAAATGAATCAAATAAATCCCTCATTCAAGTTTTCTATTTTTATTTTTTTAACTTCATGGCTAAAAGAATCACCTTAAGAGGTTATTTAGTCATTCGATTCAGTGTTTGCTGGAGCAGGGATACACCTAAAGGTTGCAGAGCAGGAGCTGCAGCTTTTAGATGCTGAACCAAACGGATGTGCTGTTACCATCGTGCATTTAAGGCACCAAAACTAAGAGGAAATTTAAAGGCATTCAAACAGCCTCATAAAATCAAAGCTGAGTTCAGTGATGAATAGATACTAGAAACCCGGCTTTGAAAATAAAAACACTATCCCATCGAAGAACCGTAATTTTCCCTCTCCTGTAGTTCCTGCAAAAATCTGAAACCATATTGATTTTTCACTGGAAGGTCACACACAGCTTGGCTACCCAGCATGCACCTCTATGGGTCAGCACTAACCTGCTGGAAGCGCGACACCGGGTACATGAGCTTCACGTCCAGCTTGGTGTTGTACTGAGCCAGAGATTGGTGCCTGTAGTGGTTGATGAGCTCCACCACCGAGCTGAACGTCAGCGGCTCTGAGAAGCCGTGCTTCCCATCTCGGTGGTAGATCTTGATCAGCTTGTTGTTGCCTCCCTTCCTGAAAGCGAAAGCAAAGGGCAGCGTTATCGCATTCCTGCGACACTGACGAGGTCTCTTTTCAGATCTAAGAGGCCGTGTTTTTACCTCAGTGTGAGCGTGTAGTCGCCCTGCATCTTGGTGGAGGCGTCCCGGACCAGGAAGGTCCCGTCCGGCATGTCTCTGAGCTTCTCGTTCACCTCCTCCCTGAAACAACGAGGCAACCTCAATTGTTTGATTTAGTTGACTTTGTTTGTGTTACTTTAGTTGCTAATAAGTTTAAATAAACTTTTTAATGTATCAAACAATTCAGATGCCTTTAATTCAATCAGTTTATTTGTGGTTTGGTGTGTTTTTTTTGTTTGTGTTTATTTTTAAAGATTCCTTTTGTTTGTTTGTTAGTGAAGTTATTATTAAAATGCAAAGCGTGGGGATTTAAGACATTTAGGTTTTACTGCTGCTGACATTTTATCCAAATGTACAGTGAACACAATCATAATACAGAGAAACTTTGTTATATTTAAAGGATTCTCTTCAAGTTTTACTCTAAAGTGGATTTTCTATTGAAGAATGAAATGTAGGGTCATGATGAACACTAGTGTTTAATATTAGATTGATTTATAAATGCATGTTTTGATCATGAGTGCTTGTACTGGGCATTTTGTTTGAAAGGGTTTTACATCAGCAGTTCAGCATTTAACCCTTCATATCAGAGCTCAGCTACTCAAGCACCAGTCCTGCCACATCTGTGTGCTTCTCTGCTCTGACACTTGAATCTTTCACCTTCTTGAACCAGCTCTTTCAGCAGAAGCTTGCTAACGAGCAATTCATGTGATTATTTTGTGTTCAAGCAGGAATGCATCCAAAAGTCGCAGCACTGCGGCAACAGATCACTCCAGTTGTTCTGGTTTGACTTTATCATCTGCTAGAAATGGTTACAAAACTGCACAGTATCCAGGTTAGGAACTCTGGAATCGATCATTTGGTAAGTAAGTAATGATTTATAACTTTTGCACTGTGCTATAGTAGCCTCTGGATTTCTTCCAAATGTGGAAAACAAAAGAAAAACTGCAGCAGGTTAAATCCTGAAGGATAAACAACAAAGTTTGCGGCTCATTTTCTTGTTATGGCATTAAACTAAACTTATTCTCTAACCAAGAGATGTGACGCTACCTGGATACATCTCCCCAGTACCACTCTGCTTCCTGCAGCAAGCCTCCCACTCCTACGTCGTCTGAGCTGCCACCACCATGGCCTCTGACTCCAGTCGAAGGAGACTGTTGGGGCTTTGCCGGTTTCGGAGGAAGAGCTGCAAGAGAGCAGAGAGACGTATTTTAAAACATAAAATTAATCACACTTCATTCACACTTTATATATATAAAAAAATAAAAAATAAACTTTATATAACAATCTTGATTTCATTTACTCCAACTTTCAAATTTCCCAAAATATATTTCTGAAACAAATCCGTTGGCTGTTAAAAACTGGTAAATACAAAAGATTGAAAGACATGAGAAATTATCCCATGTTCAGCCTGTTGCACCTGTCAAGCTTCAAAAACAATTTACTCAAAACAGCAAAGTTAAAGTCTGGTAATCTGATGCAGTATTAACTTAATGTGAAGAAGTTCTGGAAACTTTGAGCTTTCTTGGTTTCCGTATGCTCCTCCAATCTAAAGATTAAGGCAGAAATCTTTAATCGAAGAGTTTTGAATCGAATCATGGCGTCAAAACTCAAATCAAACCATGAGATGGTGAAAAATTCACACCCCTAATTCTCATCCGTTTCTTCCTTAAAATGCCCACAAAGATTCAGTCTAATTTATATCCAGTTACATAGAAATATAATCATGAAATTTAACGTTTAGAGCAACAAATCTCTCCATCAGAGGTTGAATCTCAGGTACCAGGTAGAGAAACATCTAGCAGCTCAGACTCACACCGGTGCAACCCGACCGATTACAAACAGTTGAGTTGGATCAGAATTATGAAACAGCTGAAACAACTTCAAGGAATTCAATTGATGTAAGCAGACATTCCCGAGCAGGTCAGCTGTAAAAATCACAACAAAGGACCAGAGAAGATCATCTCAGTCATTCTATAACCAGAACAAACTTTCAGTGAAGATAGAGAGAAAACCTAAGCAATGGCTTCCCTCCTCAATAATGATGCACGCATCTAAAACTTCTGCCTTAGTTTTGCTTTTATTCTGTTTAGAGTCACAGTTAGATCTTGAATAACAATCGCTGCCTCTGATCTTCTAGCTGCTTTTTCTAAGATCAATCATCAGATGATATCATCTCCAACTTTCCTCATGGATTCATAAACAACATGCTTTCCAAACATGGTTCATATTTTATTCATGCACCAGATCAGTTGTTTTAAATCTAAATCTGGGGATATTAGTGTACTGCAATCCATCACATAAGAAACCAGTTAAACAAGCAGGTTGAGAAGAAGCAGTTCAGAACCGGCTCTAAATAGGCACAAGAACCAGTATGTGATGCTAACTCGAACTTAAATACCAGTATTGGGATTTTTGTGTTCAAGTTTCAAAATTCTTAGATTCTTGGGAATGAGGTCTGGTTCAAAGTTACATCAATTAAGCATAAACATCAGAATGTAATGACAAAAATCTAATGATCTTAGCATCTTCCTCAGAGGTTGTGGCCTTAACCTGGAGCAGGAGGGTAAAGGTCCAGATCTGGAGCAAGTTCAGGAAATCACACCACATCGTGTGATATGGTAGAGATACTGTTGATGTCTTTCTGCATTCAGGTTTAAGAGCAAACAAACAGATTTAGTTGCCTCATGACTTCATCACGGTTTTTATTTTCATGCTGCATTAAAGGGGCACCACCCAGTTTACTGCAGGTTTAATGATAAATCATTTATAACTAGCTCTACAGATAGTTTTTGGTCTCCCTCTCTGGTTCAGTGCAGTCCCCCCCCCCCCGTTATCTTTTTTTAACGGACCTGGAAAACTTTTCAGGTAGTCGCTGCAGGAAGGACATATCGTTTTGGGATGAAACATAAAAACTTTGACATGTAAAATTTTATCTGCTGACAGATAAGGTTCTCACACATTCATTTCAGAATAAGTCCAAATAATATGAGCATAATTTCCTCACAATTCTTTTATTTTTCACCCTGATGCTTATATTATAAAGGCTTAAACCAACAGTGAGTAATTGCTGCTGCTTTGAAATGTTAAATTGTTACGGTTCCCACAATTAATGGCCTTTGTTAAATTGTCTCCGATAAATATTTTTATTAGTTATCTATTTTGTTTGCCAAGATGCGTGCTGCAGGCAAGTCACTGGTGAAAGAGGTTAGGTTGTGAATGAATCTGATTACATAAAGATATAAACAATAAATAATATCTTTAAATCAAACCTTCTGCCTTCTTGATACAAGAGCTTAATATTTTCAAATCTGAGAGACAACAACTCGCTCTATGAGAGAAGAAACTCTTATAAATCCAAAAACAAAATAAAAACTTGCGAAGTGAATTCAGCAGCTTCATCTCAACTAGGCAGCAACAAACAAAAGTCAGATAAATGAGACGTGCAAACAAAGGTGCAAGAGTCTCCGAGCATATTTGGCCGAACCTGCAAAGCGATGACCTAAATGGAGGCGATGCGTGCCAACTGGAGAAGCTGTCCTGTTAGAAGGAAAAGCTGCGCTGACGGGAGAGCGCTGACCTGTGATTGGCTGCAGATCCTGGAACATTTTGTCTCCGCCACAAACAATAGTTCAAAGTAAAATCTCGGGGAGCAGAGATCTGCGCAGCATCGTTTTCAGGGCAGCTCCTTCGCTCTTGAAATGTTAACTGTGAGAGTCACAAACCTTCTCAGCTCACGCAGAAATGATCACCAGCAGCTCCCCTTTGTTCTCACGGCAGCTAAAGGTGAAACCGTTCAAGCTAACTCTAAACAGTGCAGCACAATTTAATTCTGCCTTGTGTTTTTTATTTCTGTATTTGTTTTTTGCTTGAAAAAACAAAACAAAAACAATACAATTCCCTCATAAGCAGCTTTAAGGTGTCATAGTTTAATAATATGCAGAAAATGATCTGAGTTTTAGTTTAAGAGAAGATAAATTACAGTGGACGGTGACTTTGTAGCTGAGGAAAGCTCCTCCTTAAAAACTAGACATGTTTAGATTTGAACGAAAAGTAGAAAACCAGAACCGGGTCAGCGTCTGAACTCCTGAGGAGGGATTCTATCCCGCGTCCAGCCCATTAAACAACGAGCAGCACCACCAAAACAAAGCCCCAACTGTCGCGCTGTAAATCATTCACAACTGGTGCACGATGTACTGAGCGGCGGTGAACAAAGGGGGCCGTCAGCGCAGCATCCCCCCCCCCCCTAGCAGACAAAGGAGCAGCACTGAGACACGCACACACGCTCTCAGAGCCTTGTGCACGGACAGAAGGAACAATCGATGCAGACCGCAGCTTTGAAACCCATCAGAATGAGTTTAGTTCTGATGGCAGGAGACAAACGGGTCAGAATCGACGTCCCGTTTCACACACCAGCTGATCGGAGCAGATTCATTTCAGGAAAACAAACACGGGAACAACACTACAGAACCACGTGGCCTGAATTAACACCACCGACGTGGTTCTATAGCCAGCTGGGAAGCAGCTGCAGGGGGTGGGAAGCATTTACAGTTAAGACTTCAAGCCTATCATGCCACAGACTTTATTCAAAGTTTTACAGTCAGCGCCTGGATAAGCGTGAGAGGAATAATAAAAAAAACCCCCAAACTTTCTAGAAAAGTTTAGAGTTTGGATAATTTAGCCTTGAAGGACCAAGTCGTGTTTCCACAGAGAGGTTGGAACAGAACCGCAGAATAACTTCAGGTTTATGTTTTGAGACTGGAGGAGGAATGAGGGAAGAGGGATGAAATGAACAAAAGGAAAAAGCTGAGAAGGAGCCCGTCTCCTACCGTCCTCCTCAGACATCCTCTCCATAAGCTGCATGCTGCCGATCAGACCTCAGCCGTTCCCTCCTCCCTCCTGCTCGTTCCCTGTCCGACTCCCTCTCCTCCTCCGTCTCTGCCCTTTGTCAGACTGAAGGAGCGATCGAGCCAGGACGACCCTAAAAGACGGAGACGCACGCCAGCTAATTCCCGCGGAGGGGCCCGCCCCCTCGGCCAATCAAGAGGCAGTCTGAGAGGAAGACCTCTCGGGAGGAAGCAAGGATGGAGGAGGAGTTGAAGGGAACAACGGAGCCGAATATAACCAAAAGAAAAGCAACAGGTGGAAGCTGAAGCAGACCCGTCCTCGCTGTGGGTCGGGGGCGCATTTATCCCAGGATTATGATCCTGATGAGAGGCTGTCGTCACACATATGGACCACAAACACTCAGAGGATTAGGTGTCCTATGGAGCACGTGTCAATCCAATAAAGCAGATGATCACCTCATGTATGTAAAGAGGCTTTGACAGGTCCCGTTATCTCCAGTGATACCACAGATCCTCTCAGGTGTTCATTTTGATGCTGCCATATTCATAACATCAACCCAAAACCAAATGTTCTGTTTTTGTCTACTAATACTTACAACAAGATGTGGTTTTATGACAATACTGTGAACATCAGGCTAGTTTAGGAATTAAAGAGTATCAAACATCCTGCATGGAAGTACGTGGCTGCATCATGAAGGATCTGGTGCTTTAACTTTCCCCTCTCAGTGATTTTCCATTGAGAGACAAAGTTGCTCTCCCCTGGAGGAGGGAGTTACTCAGACGTTTGCCGAGGTGCTCAGATTTTCAGCATTTACAACAGAGTCTGTCTCCTGTTTCAGCAGCTTAGCAGGTCACTTGTCAGCGGAGTGGGGGCAGCTTCAGACAGGAAGCAACCAAACAAAGAACAGCTGAGGGCAAGGAAGTACAGAGGTGGGAGGATGAGCTCATTCCAACAACAAAGACAAACACGCGTCCAGATGAGTCTCGCTTTTGCAGATCTCTGAGTTTCTGTCAGCCATGGCAGCGACCGTACAAGATTATATTAATGAATAAAAGGCTCTAAATGTCATAAAAATCAAACAACCAGACACAATAAAGATGGAGAACGATGAGAACGATTTGGATTTAGAAGTCCAACCCCCCTCTCTTCTGCTTCAGCCTCAGACAAAAGACAGGAGGGAGACAGAAGTTATAGGGAGAGCGTGCAGGAGAAACAGTCCCGCATAAGTAAAATTATCCATGCTGCAGAAATCTGAGCAAAATACACAGCCAAGGCATTTTCCTTTGCTGACACAAACTTCCCTTCCAGTGCTGCATCTGCATCTCAGGCATCAGGAATAAATGTCAAATCGCATTGATCTGCACGGTTCAAATGCCGTTTTGATATAGGCATCTGCCATAGTAAAGAAAGCGCACTGACTCAGGATGCAGCGCCGCACACGGTAAACCATTCAAGGGATAAAGGAGAATAGCAAACGGCATTCAACAGCGCCTCCTTGAGATAAAAAAAATAGACACCGTCCCACATCTGCACCGCTATCTATTCAGTGGGATAGGAGATGGGGGCTGGGAGTCAAATGACAATGGCACAATGACCGGAGAATGAATGGATGGATGGATGATGGAGAGAAACTGTCTGATCCAGGTGACAGTTCCTGAATTAGCGCTGCAGAGACTCAGAGATGAATGTCAGAGGAGAACGTTAAGATCAGAAAACAAACAGGGATGTCTTTCCCTCCTTTTACCCCCCCAGTTTTGTTCCTTATCCCAGTCTCTCTGAAATCCCATCCCCCCCGTATTAACGGCACCAAGCAAAGCTGATTCCAGAAAGATCCAGAAATAAACCGAACAGACCTTAAATGGGAAATAAAGCCTGCTAATTCAGAGGAACCATCTAACAAACAGCATATTTATATCATAATCAAAATAATTAACAGTGCAGATTTCTCCCATGGCAGCAGCTCAGTTTTTACATAAAATTATCTAAATATAGGAGAGGTTGTTTTTTTTTTTACCTGACTGCATGTATAGAATAGATTAAGTCTAATTTAGCAATAAGAGCCCCAACAAATGTTATTTCTGATGTTTTAACAAAGGGAACAGGATATAGCGACGGTAAAAAGGTATGCAATGTGGCTAAATACAGCTAAATATGCATCCGAACAGGCGCCTCAGGTTCAAAATCTAACATACGTCCAGTGGACCAAGAATGAACTGGACTGTCCCAAACTAAAACCAACATTTTATCAGCTGTATAACCTATTTTGTATCCTTGAAGCTAGACTGGTAACTCCTAAGCTGGACTCATCTTTAAGTGAACATACTGATTGTTAATTTGTGAAATCTGCATGCTGCATTACTTAAGGTTCTGGCAAAGGACTATTTAGTGTATTTTTTCAAATCTACTCCACTCTATCGGATGGGTCACTGTTCAAGAATGCATGGTTTTTAAACAATCCTGGTCTGCGTTACTCAACAAACATCCCTCATTCTTTTAAACAAAGCTTGGGATGCAGCAGATCATCTATAACACAGTCCTCTAAAATCTCCTTCTATGCTTTTTCACATATAGAGGAAGGGCTTTATAGATGAAAAAGTAGGTAACGAGAGTTTGTGGTCTCTGTTAATTGATATAGTTCTGGTTTTATGATGCGAAATAAAACAATGTTGGATGTTTCTTTAAGAAGCTCAGCAGGACGAAGCTGTTAAAAGGTTCCACTGATTTTAATGGTAACCAAACCGGACACAACACCGCCTTCCCCCGCTCTACAACCAGCCGATCAGCCCTGGTTCCCCTCGGTTCTCCTCTGGTCCACCTCGGTTCTCCCATGTTTTCCCCTCCATTTCTCATTCGGGTCTCTCCTGCCTACCTGGAGGTTGGTCCATCTCCAGGTAGAAGATCAGCTCGGTGGAGTACGGCATCATCACGTCCCGCCAGTCTCCTTCCTCTACGGATTTATCTGCCGTCCACACCGTGTTGTACATCGCTTTGGACCGGGCGAAAACGAACGAAAAAAGCAGAAATAAAAAAACGACGTGTATAGTTAAAATACAATCTGTTTAGTGTATAAATTCGTCTATATGTAAACTTGTAGAGCGTCTGCCTGAATGCCTGCTTCAGAGCAACATAAATAGATAAAAAGCGAACAGCGAGCTCCGGGCTGCTTTCTCGCGCATGCTAACAGCTCTGGGCTCTTCATGGAGGGCCGCGCTATGCCTGAACAAAAGTCCGCCTCATTAAATCGTACACGTCAAAATCAGGCCACTGGTCTGCACTTCTATCAGCGATCTCCTTTTCTTCTCCTCCACACGAACCTCCGTCCTACCAGCTCCATTTTTAAGACGAGCACTGAGAAATTGAGGCTGGCAGAGTCAGACACCGGCTGGACCAAACCACTTTTCCGATCAGGGGTGGGTAGGATGAACTTGGCTATTATACATACAAAACCATGCCAAAAACGGAGTTACCTTGTCATTAACTAAAGTTGGCACGTCAAAATTAAAATAAACTACATTTATAAATGTATTTATTCATAATTACAAAGTTATAGCAGCACAGCTGTTTCTAAAATTGCCCTCTCAACCCTTATTTAAACTAACAGTGGGAAACCCCATATTCTCCCGCCTCCTTGTAGACAGGCCTCCCCACGCATGCTCAGATGGTTCACCACACTTCAGGCTTAGGAGCATGACTTCAGCATTTCACATCCAGTTTTCAGTTTTCCAGTGAAGTACAACTATTCCCTTTATTAAATCATGATACATCCCAGTTTTCCGTGGAAACATTACCATTAATCCAGTTACTTTCCAGGGAGAAATTAAACCATAGACCAGATATTGGTGTGAACAAGAGCCATCAATATACCTTAACTGTGGAATATACATGTCCACACTCAATGTTGATATGTACTAACATAAGGTCAATTCAGAATCACATAACCAATAACAGGATAGTAACTACTGCTTTCCATCAGTCTAGGAAGGAATATAGGGTTATTTCAAAACTATGCAAAACGAATGAATGTACAGAGATGCCAGCTGCCAAGCGTTCCCAGGAGTTACATCCCGGTAGATTCAGCCCAAGGTCAGAGCATGAAGTTCAGAAAAATGACTGGGAGTCCAAACGTTCCATCTCAGACTGTACAGGCCTAAATGATCTGATTAGCAGTGGCTAGTCAGTAATAGAAAGGTCACGGCCTAGTTAAAGTCCAGACCCAATTGAAGTGCTAAATTCGAGCCTTCAGAAAGAAAATTGAAACATCAAATAACTAAACTAACTAGATGTTAAGGTTAAAAGTGGTTCAAAGCACAGTGAGAAAAGATACACTCTGAATGATCAACGATTCATATCAAAACCCGCAACAAGCTGCTAAAAAAACATAAATCTTCGTTACTCAAATAAAATAAAATAAAAAATTTCGGCTTTTATTCAGAGATTCGTTTAATCAAGACTTGATTATTAATTAAGATTTGATTAATAAAAAAATTATCAAATAATATCGTAAAAAACTATTTTACAAGTATGTGGGAATAAACAACCAAAATAGGTAAGTAAAATAACTAAACTTGATGGTCAAAGCACCATGGTTTTTATGGTAAAATATTCAGATTTATTTCATGGTTTGATGCTAACGGTGGAAGACCTACAAAATGTATCCTTATTTATTTCTTGGATGGATTTCTTTTTCATTTTTTATATATGACTTAAAAAGACAGATTATTTTAATGATTTGTTGGTTCCTGATTTCTGCCAATGGTTGGCATTGAACAATAGGATCATGACCCAGACTCAGACAGGCCGAAATATCCCACACTCACCCCCACATGGTACTCTCCTGATAATAGCCTAATATCAATAAAACTTCCTTCAGCATCAGTAATTACAGCTGCTCAGTCAGTCTGTCCTACTTCAGGATGCAGCCACAAATAAAAGACCTGCTCTACAATCTGCTCACCCATCCGTCCCTCTGTCCGTCTGAGGAGGAGTGAATGAGTTGCATTTAAAGCTGCTCTCGCACACACAGATTACGTTGCTCCCCAGATGGCTCGTGCCGGACGCATACATCCCGGCGCTCCTCTGTGAAGTGTGTCAAACAGTTTTAATTGCTTCTGCCGCTCTGTGTGTGGGGCAGATGGAGCCCCGAACAATGACACAGGAACTGACTCTGCCCCTTGTCACACAAAGGGAGAAGGAGGGAGGCAGGGAGAGGACCAGCAGAATTAATCTGCTCCGTCTGCGGCCATTGGCTCACCGCTTCCCATTTAACTTTCCCAACAAAAGAAGACAGCCGTGTCCAGAAGATCCTCCCACTGCTCCAGACTCTAATTATGCTTCCAGACACCTGGCTTGGTGGATTCTGAATGAGATGCAAACTGATGGCGGAAAAAAATGCATGACCCAGCATGGTTTTTTGACAACAGTTCAATAGTTCACTGTTAATAAAATATTCAGATTTTACTGACTAAATTCAGACTTTAATGCATTTATTAACTTCAACATGTTTATTAACGAGTATAATTAATAACCTATAATCCATGAAAATATTCAATTAGAAGTAAAAAAGTATTTTAAAAAATGGCAACTTAAATACTGAGTAACAGATTAGATCATCATATGCAGAAAAATGTAATCTCATGTCAAAGTCCTGGTATTTTAAAGACTAAAATGAGAAGAGTCACACAAACAACCGGCTTAATTGAAAAATAACAAACACAAGAAGTAAGAGAAGTTTTTAAGTTTGATGTGTAGCAAAATTACTCCTTAAACTTGATTTTTTTAAATTAAAAGTTACTTTAGTACCTTAGTTATGTAACTATAGTGACTAAACAACTTTGTGAACAAACAGCTGCTGTAAACTGACGAAGTATATTTTGCTCCAGTTTAGGACTGAGTTCTCTGCTTCTCTGTGTGGTTAGAGCGTTACACGTTTCTCTACATCATAGCACAAACATTATAAAGGAAAAGATGTAAAAAGATATCCCCTTGGGCCGAATTTTACTCGGATTGAATACCTTCTGTTGGCTTTGTGGCAACAGGACTAGAGGAGTGTTTTCTAATTAAACTGATGATTTGTAAGTTCTTGCAAGATCTGTGCCGTCTGTACTCCAGTCACCTTCAGTCCTTTGTTGATTTAGAGGATTTTCATTTTAAATTTCTTTTTCAGACAAGCTCTTTTATTAACAAGCTTGCTGGATCAGCCATTCTGGAGATTGCTCCAAGATTCTACACCATTTCATTAGCACAGTGGTCCCCAAACCTGGTTTTCAGGTCCCACTGACCTGCATGTTTTAGGTGTTTCCCTGCTGCAGCTTAAATTAGTGATTGCAACACATCAGGGAGGTGATGCAATAATCAGCTGTGCTGAGGTGGGGACACAATCTAAAAACTTGTCACTTAGCTGTACGTCACTCATGTGAGTTTAGGAACAGCTAATAGGAGCATATATGAAAATTTGATCTGGCTCATTAATTGAAACATGAACTTTGTAGAACTAGCTGGAGGGCAGTTCTGAATTCACCCAAGAGGCTTCAGGATTCTGAAAGAACAATGATTCACTGTAGAGATGAAGGAGAGAAGCTTATCTGGTCAACGTGGTGCTAGGGCTGTTAGAGTTGGGCTGCCTCAAATACTGTAACACTGATGTTAAGTGACAATGGAACCAATGATTGCATCTGCACCATTGATTCTGAGTTGGATGAAGAATTCCTATTTGCCACATTATACTTAAGCTGGAACTTTATCTTATGTTGACAACTTTTGGCTTTTAAAATCATTAAAACCATAAAGAATATAAAGAAGTGATGTTTTTAAATATGCGTATAATAACAGAACAGATTAAGTAAGCTGTCAAATTTGTATTTTTACAACAGAATAACTCAATATTTTCAAATTTATATATTGATTTTAGAATTTTAAAACTAAACTATTTAAAAAACTAAACTTAAAATAAATCCAATTGTCCCTTTAGCAAAGCTGTTCCCAATTCCAATTCCTCAGAGTTACCATCTTGCAACATTTAGATGCTTTCTTACTCCATCATACCTAAAATATTTTACTTAATGCCTAAATTAGAAGATGCCTGGTGACGAGCAGCTCATTTGATCAAGATATGCTTAACCAGGGATAGATCTTAAAGTCGGAGGAAGGTAGCTCTCAAGGATTGGAAGTTAAAACCCATACATGACCAGATTTTTTTTTTAAATGTGAAGTTTTCTTTGTTTTAAAGGTTGTGTGTAATTAGAACATTGAAAAAAGATTATTTAGCTAAATTTAGCGTTAAAATCGCTCTTTAAACTTTAAGGATTGCAGAACCCTATTCTCGAATATTCCTGTTTTTGGACAGTCCCAAACAGTGAACATGCGGATGCTGGTGTGTTCACAGGCAAATGAGAGTTTTTAGTGTTTCTGTATTTAATTACATTAAAAACATGATGATCAAAGGAAAACCAACCATCAACAGATTGGAGTGGCTCTAGTGAAGGGTGAACAGGCCCAACTCTGCTTGATTAAATTCATCCATATTTTCCACACTTTTCTTCTGGAAGCAACTGATCTTAATTCTCAAACGGCCCCATAAACAATACGGGAGGGGTCAGATGTCCACCAGCATGTCTTGAAGAAAC
The DNA here is from genome assembly GCA_032876305.1 of Orestias chungarensis. Taxonomy (NCBI): domain Eukaryota; kingdom Metazoa; phylum Chordata; class Actinopteri; order Cyprinodontiformes; family Cyprinodontidae; genus Orestias; species Orestias chungarensis. The sequence goes on from JAVLVB010000599.1 coordinate 23,179, forward strand.
ACTAAAGATAATTGCTTGCAAGCTTACACATCACTAATTCAACATGCTTTGCATTTTGAAGCACATTTAAGTGATGAAGGAAATTCATCTGCAGCCGTGGGAGTCTTGGGAGTAAAAAGGTGTGTGGAAGATCATCTCAGATGGAGCTGAAGTTGCACAACTCAATCCAAACAGTGACCTAATCTGAAGCACCTACAGATTCTGAATTATTGTGTTCCCAGGCTGAGGTGGATCTGGACACTTTTACCAGGCATACATTCTGGAAAGAAGTTGGGGGTGGGGTTTTCCGCACGCTTCCCTTGTATTTACAGTAAATCTGGGGACCACCTGTTAGTCTATCAGTATGTCCTGTCTCTGTGCTTCGGTCACGTTTATATTTGAAAAGTGAACAGCAGACAGATTCCGATAAAGCTGGTGGCCCTGGAAACTTTTTTTTCCAACAAACAAAAAAAAAAAACTCACCCTCACACCTCAGCTGTTGTTTCTGAGGAATAAGCAGTTAGGTTGTAATCTGTGAGCTTTCCTTCTCTCGGAGGTCAAACACCACCTGCAAGCCAAGCCAAAGCTAAAAACAAAACAATCTGCTGGTAGTTTATGCAAACAGAAATGTTAATCTTTTTTAACATGGAGATAGAGAGGTAGACACCACGAGGAAGCCAACTGATACCGCTGAGATCTGATGACCCACGAACACCTGGCAAGCTTATCTGCTGGAGCAGTCTGCTGACATTGCAACACGAGGACATCTATGCCTGGAACGAGCCTGCAGGCTTCCTGCTCCTCAGTTTTCATTGTGCCGGCTGATAAAAACAATTCTTCTGATCGAGTGCTAAATCTGACAACCACTGACCCGAGCAATGGCAGAAGAAAGAAGACTCAAGGAGATGAGGATTTGATTTTTGCTTCCATGTTTTAGGGAAACCTTCTGAGCAGAAAATGAGTGTGGTCACAAAGTAAATAAAATCAAATAAGATGGAGGAGATACAGGGCTGATCCAAAAAATTACTTATTAGGTTCATTGCTGTGTCAGCCCACAAAGCAAATGTTCTGACAGAACTTATAAATATATAAATCCAAAACCGACTTGGCCTACACTAGGACATTGTAACACGTCAATCTGTTCTTATCTCATCCCATTATATCTCTGGATGGATGTTTAGCCTTGCTGTTCTGCTGGAAGGTGAAGCTTGACCCCAGTCTCAGCTCTTCTTTCTCTGGCAGATTTTCCTCCAGGATTGTCCTGGATTTAGTTTCCCTTTCATGCAACATGATGCTGCCACCTGCATGTTTTACCCTGAGATGGTATGGCCAGGTTTCCCAGACAGATAGCATTTTGAATTTATGTCAAAACCTTAAACGTTGATGTATAACATGATTTTGCTATCCTTTCTAAAGTGTACCAGTAACAAGATAATGAAACAATTGTCTTTTTTTGCACCCGATAATCCCATTGTCCACAAATTCTCCTACCTGAGTTGTGGATCTCTGCAGCTCCCCTAGAGTTACCCTGTTCCTCTTGGCTGCTTCTCTGATCTCCGATCTGTTTAGGTGGATGTCTATGTCTTGGTGGGTGTTCCATCCTATCTCCATGTTCAAATGATGGATTGAACGGAGATGTGAAAATGGATGTTCTGGACTTTTAACAACAAATATATAGCAAACTCCTCAGATCTGTTTGTAAAAAGAATAAGTAATCATTCTCCTTTAAGTATCACAGTGTTGTTCACTCACACACAATACAGGGAAACTAAACACTTGTATCAAAAAGTTAAATTGATGTGAATACATTGCAACGCTCTTATGCTTTCTTTGTAAAGAAATGGTATTAGATTGTATCTCGTCCCTCAATACAACTGCTGCAATAAACTCTCTTTTTTGTCAGTATCCTCGGCCTCTATTTTGGTGTTCTGTCTCTTCAAACCCCTAGTCGGTCGTGGCAAATGGCTGCTTGTACTGAGCAAGGTTCTGCTGGAGGTTTCTTCCTGTTAAAGGGAGTTTTTCCTCTCCACTGTTGCTACATGCATGCCCAGTATGAGGGGTTGCTGTAAAGTCAACGACAACACAAGACATTGTTTCGGTCTGCTGATTGCAGAGGAGTGAATGCTGCAAGTCAATGACTCGATGCAATCTGCTGGGTTTCCTTACATTGGAAACTTTTTCATGCAGATTTTTATGATGTATTTATGATTTAAATTGATTTTATTGTAAAGTGTCTTGAGACGACAAAAGTTGTAAATTGGGTCTATATAAATAGACTGATTCTTAATTTTTGAAATATTTGTGTTTTAAACCTCTAGAGTATAAAGACTATGATGTTCTTTAAGTTGTTTTGGATCCAAGAAAACCCTAGTAATTCATCTAGTTGTGAATAACTAATAGTCTCATGTCTTGCACCATTTCTCAGTGCTTCCAGGTACAAAACCCTTTTTATGACTTATTTTCTCATGTACTAATTTCTTCTTTTTAAATAACGGGAAATATAAAAGAAGGGGTAGGGTAATGTTAACCAAATAATCCAAACCATTGCAGTGAAGATAGGTCATAGATAGAACATGTCTGGTTGGGACAAAAAAACACTCCTGAGATAAATTATAAAAAAAGAGTTAGACCTTCTAAACACCTAAGTGCTTTTAGCTGAAGTTTTGCTGCTGCATGTTTTCATGTCTATGCTTCCACATGTGAATATGCCTGACCTAACTGAATATTAAAGCCATTTTATTGGTCAGCAATACCAGAAAAAACTTTCCCCAACATTCAGCATTATATACGCTCCATCATCAGTGATACTGTTCTCAGAGTTTTCCCTCCACTGCTTGTGCCATCAAGCGGGCATATGTGTAGATTCCAGTCTGGGGTGTTTAATTGGCCCCTTGAGAGTCTGTGTGAGCGTGTGCCTGACTTTGGGTATGTTGTAATAAAGCTCCAATTCAGAGAGTGACAAAACACTATCGTACATCTCAGTGACCTGCTCCAGTGTGTCACGAGTCACTACTGTACCATCCATCACCGACTGAGCATGTAGCTCAAGCTGGGGGGAAGGATAGATGGTGGGAAGGAGATGGGGAGGGGAGAGCATCACCAAACCCAATTAGGCAGTAGAAGAAGAAATATGATCACAAAAAGGACAAGAAAAAAGAGAAAGTCAGTTTGTCCCGAATGATGCTGTCTGTGAATAAGGATTTGCTTCTAAACCAGAGTCTCTGGATGTTTTTGAGAAGCAAAATGTTTACCCACATAAAAAAATTCAATGATTATTGAAGAATTTAAGGTAGCAACCTGAGCTAAAGAGCTGTGGTCTCAGGAGATCCTCAGGTGTCTCTCCATCAAGAACCGTCCACCATCAATATCTTATAGAACCGTACAAAGAAACCTTTGTAAAGCTCCACAATTCACAGTTACAATTATAAACTTAACAGTGCAGAAGAGAACCTGATGCTTACCTCGTCCAGATGTATGTAAACACCTGTCGACACTCAGAGGTGTGGATGAAAATGTGGACTGTATTCAGATGAATCAGTCATTTAGATCTCAGTTGGAAAAAAAGGGAGCAACCAGTCTATGCAGCCAGGCTCTACAATGGTATGAGATTTATATGGTATGGGCTTGTATCCATAACATTCAAAAAGTTTGTTTTCAGTTGTGTGGCAGCAGCAATAATGCAGAAAAGTGCAGAAAAGATTGTAGAGTAATATGTGCTGGTCACAAGTTTTGCAGAGATATCCATCCTACTTAAACAGGATAATGGAAATCCTCATTCCAAAGGACTGGCCGAGAAAGAAGAGCTAACATATATGGACTGACCCCTCACTAGTGGAGATGTTTTAAGAGTGTAAAGATCCTCAAATGGAACAAAGGCCAATCAGTACAGCACCTGAAGATGCTGTTAAAAGGAAAAACACCTGAAACTTCTACAACTTGTGAAACCGAATCTTCCTAAGGCGCATCTTCTTTTTTTATTATTATAATTTTTATTTAACAAATACCAGACAATCCTGAAGTACATACAAAACAGTATAAATTATTTTACCCCCTTTTCATATATAATATTTAATTAACTTAAATAATTATAAGTGAACAACGCCCCCACTCCCATCCAATCCTTTCCACCCTCCCTCAGTAACATATGCATATGTATATAATAAAAATATTGCATTTTGCAATATTTTGCATGTATTTACATACACAGGTGTAAAATTAGGAAATAAGGAAGAAATGAGGTATACGCATACAAACATAATTTACATATAACTACACAAAATCTTTAAATTAAACTACAAGACTACGGTGCTAGTGTCTATCGTTATAGTATATTGTATATAACAGTATAAAGTAAATCTTAGCATTGATGGTATCCTGCTCCTCTTTGTGGGGGGAATGTGAGCAGCCGCCGATAGCTCAGGTGAGAAGCTATGCCCATGGTCCTGCAAAAGAATTTCACAGTGAAACTTCCTGAGCTGGTATCTCATCTAAATATTTAAGTAATGGCCTCCAGTGTGTATAGAACCTGTCGGACAAACCTATAAGTGAAGACTGGATCTTCTCCAACTTCAGAAGGCCTAAAATGTCATGGAAGCAGACTTTATTTGATGGTGGTTGGGGCAAATTCCAGAACAGGATTATTTTACGGGCAACAAGAGAAGCAAACGCAATAACGTTGTCTTCTATGCTAGGCGTATTAAGGTTATCCGGTGGTTTGCCAAAGATGGCGACATGTGGCGTTTGAGTTAGATTCATGCCTAATATATCTGAAAGGGTTTTGAAGAATCTTTGCCAGAGTTTTGGACACCCTGGGCCATGCCCAGAACATGTGAATAAGATTGCACGAGACCGTGAGCATTTACCACATTTTTCATCAAATTTGTCTGGAAAGAGGTTTGACAATTTTCCTTTAATGTAATGCAATCTATGCAAAACGTTCAATTGTATTAATGAGAGTCTGGCTATGGCCAGACTCTCATTAATACAATTGAAAGAGCCCCTATGGCCCCCTCCCAGAAGGTCTCAGAGAGATTCAGTTGAAGTTCTGTCTCCCAATTTATCTTAATCTTATTTAAAGAGGTTTGTTATGGCCTTTTGGCCATAACAAATATGGCCTTTTGAGAAAGTCCTTATTTTGAGAGCCAAGCCAATTTCACTGGGAGTCGTTCTCTGTGGGAGTGAAGTTATATCCGTTTTTGAATAGTGTATCAGATGGAAGTATTTGGCCCCCTTGAACTTTTCAACCATTTCCCACGTCATGCTTCAAACACAACGATATGAAATTGTATTTTTTCGTTAAAAATCAACAACTATTGCGACACAATTGTGAATTGGAAAGAAGCTTATTGGATATATTAAAGGTTTTATTTTTTTAGAAATAAAAAAATGGTGCGTGCAATATTATTCGGCCCCTTTACTTTCAGGGGAGCTAACTCACTCCAGATGTTTAGTGAGGATCTCTGAATGATCCAATGTTGACCTAAATGACTGATGGTGATGAATAAAATCTACCTGTGTTTAATCATGTCTTATATAAATGCACCTGTTTTGTGATTGTTTCCGAGTTCAGTTTAAAGCGCAGAGAGCATCATGAAGACCAAGGAAGACACCAGGCAGGTCAGAGATGCTATTATGGAGAAGTTTAAAACTGTATTTGGATACAAAATGATTTCCCAAGCTTTAAACATCCCAAGGAGCACTGTGCAAGCGATCACATTGAAATTGAAGGAGTAACAGACTACTGCAAATCTACCAAGACCCGGCTGTCCCTCTAAACCTTCAGCTCAAACAAGGAAAAGACTGATTACAGATGTAGCCAAGACGCCCATGATCACTCTGAATGAAATGCAAAGATCTACAGCTGAGTTGGGAGAACAGTCAGTCGTACACTGCACAAAACTGGCCTTTATGGCAGAGTAGGAAGAAGAAAGCCGTTTCTCAAATACATCCACAGTCTTGTTGAAAGTTTGCCAAAAGCCACTTGGGAGACACACCAAACATGTGGAAGAAGGTGCTCTGGTCAGATGAAACCAAAATTAAACTGTTTGCCAACAATGCAAAACAATATTTTTGCCGTAAAAGCAACACACCATCCCCACTGTCAAACATGGTAGTAGCAGCATCATGGTGTTAGCCTGCTTTTCTGCAGAAGGGACAGGGAAGATGGTTAAAATTGATGAGAATATGGATGGAGCCAAATACAGGACCATTCTGAAAGGAAACCTGTTGCAGTCTGCAAAAGACCAGAGACTGGGAGAGAGATTTATCTTCAAACAAGACAATGATCCAAAACATAAAGCTAAATCTACTATTGAATGGTTCACAAATAGACACATCCAGGTGTTACAATGGCCAGGCCTGGATCACATCGTGAATCTGTAGAAAGAGCTTAAAACTGCTGTTCATAAACGCTCTCTATCCATCCTCACTGAGCGCGAGCTGTTTTGCAAGGCATAACGGGCAAAAGTTTCAGTCTCTCAGTGGGGAAAACTTTCAGAGACTTACCCCTCGAGACTTGCAGCTGTAATCGCAGCAAAAGGTGGTGCTACAAAGTATTAACGCAAGCGGGCTGAATAAAATCACACCCTAGACTATTCAGTATTTCATATCGTTATGTTTGAAGCCTGAAATTTGGCAAAATGAAAAGTTCAAAGGGGCCGAATAGTTTTGCAGACACTGTATTAAGGTTATAGTTAGAGATTAATTGATTAAAACTTGCAAAATCTCATTAATGTATAAGTCACCCGGACTATGGTGTCCCTTATTTTTTAAGGCAGAAAATCTTGAGTCATTCTTTTCTGGAGCAAACAAATGGTTATTGCAAAGCGGAGTTGCTAAAGGGAGGGTGAGCCATCCGAAGTGTCGTCTTCTTTGTGTCCAAATTTTTGGTTATCCAACAACTACTGGATTGGAGGAACGAGTTAACAAGGAGGGGTCCAGGGTAGTGCAATACTAAAGCTTGTAATGACAAGGAGCAGGAGATCTACAAATAAATAAAAATACCGCAGTTACGCAAAACGGTAAACCAGAGGCCTAAACCCCAGCGCGTTCGATTAGTCCTGAAGTCCCTTTAAAGTAATCAAAAATAGTCATGCTAGCATGCCATCCTTGAGAAACAAAACATAAAAACAAAATAGCAACAATAAGTGCTAGGGTACCCCAGACTCCCGTCTTCATTTAAAATTTCACAAAAACTAAATCAAACCATCTTGTGGGGAAACTAGATCAGTGTTACGTACATTAGTCTCAGGGCAGGTTGCTAAGTTAGGCTAAGCCAGGCTGATCAGGCCTATGCACCTGTTGATACTTGACCACTTGACCTCATCACCGGCTTCTGCGGCTGATGAGAATCTCTTCTTTGCGGCGTGTGTTCTGCAAGCGGGCAGGGTAGAGAATCGACGGCTGCAGAGTCAGGTTTTATAGGTTGGTCGTCACCATTTGGTACTAAGCTAGTTCCTCTGCGGCTTCAGGCGCTTAGTCCACAGATCTGTATCGGCGACCCTCGGTACTGGAGCTTCCATCGGCTCTTATGAGCTACCAGAATGATTAATACCTTGGTCTGTTAGCGGTGGAGGCGGATTATCACCGGTCTGGGCCAAGCGCCAGGTTTTGGTTTTAGCAGTGAATGCTCTGTGGGCTCCATCTAGTTCTAAGGCACATCTTCTAAATGAACAACTTTCAATGTGGTCCTGACCTTCTCCTCATCCAGAACTTGTTAATAAGTAGGGTAAGGAAAATAGCAGCTAACAACCATGCAGACCCGACACATTGGACAAGCTTTTAGTTTCAATAGAGTTTCTACCTTCAAGTCTCTCTAATGAACATTCAACAGTCAGAATGTCTAGATCCTAACAATACATATTTGCATCAATTCAATCTCTTCCACTTCATGTGTAGAAACCAAGTATATATACACATATATGTTTAAAAAATGTATTTAGATAAAAGATGAAAAGTAATATACATATATGAAGACCAAAGTTAAATTCATGATTTTGCTAATTCTGATCTCATGCATATAACTGTAAACATGTAGCCGTTGCTATATGTTTGAACCCAGAGGTTTAATCATTTTATTAAAATTTTCCAACATGCCTGAATACTTTGTGTGGCAGGATGTCAGCTCAGTGCTTCCCAGCAGCCATATGTAAGCTGTATCAGAGAATATGGCCTCTCTGCATGACTCACTGCAGAGACCTGATCCCACTGATATCCTGGTTCCTTCTCAAACATATGTTCAGGCAGCTCTGTGAGAGTACAAAACTGCTTTTATTCACCTTAGATCCAAATCTAACACTGCTTATCACTTTTCTCCTGAAAAAAAAGTTCACTACCTAAGAATGGCACAGAAAGGCTGTCTTTTTTCAGTTTAAAATGTCTTAGGGGACATAGAAAGTAAATCATCTATGAGCAGAACCAAAGAACACCCGAATCGAATCCTGTAAATCGGTAGGACAGCTCTCTGAAGGCGTCAGTGCTGTTGAAATAGGTCAGACATTTATGCGGCACATAAGGAAGCAGCATTTCTATGATCCTTCAGATCATAGAAATGGGTTTGATCAGGGTTATGATTAACACCAATGCTTCTGAATATTAAGTATGTTGGTTTTCTTAGGTTAAAGTCATGTGAACTAAAGATAACAGATTAGAGTGGAACTCACTTTTTTCTGGATGTTAGGGAAAAAAAATCTAGAAATACCTGCGACTCTCTCATAAAAAAACTTTTATAATTGCCCATTTAAATTGTTCAAATACCAAATTTACTATTATATGCATCTATATATACAGTGGGAAACCATCTTAGCACTAGTAAAAAAGCTAACAGCGACCTTTCTTTCTCTGCTGAATCCCACAGGTATTGTGCCTTTTCTTGCTTAAAAATAAACCATTTTCTTGTTTACAATATTTCCAGTCTGTAATGCTGTATGTCAGTCAGGAAATATGATTAGAACTGTCTCATCTTGTCGGACACATTGAGAATTTAGTGCATGTGCAATGTTGAGCTTGTACGCATAGATGTGTCCACGTTGTTTAGCAACACAACAGAAGGCAGCTAAAAAGTTTTCAACTTTTGTCACTGTCATATGACATTATAATCAATCAACAAGGGTTTGATAGACTTTACCAAATAGAATGCTCCACAGGGCAGTCTGCAACCACTTTCAACATAGACGGAACACAGAGTCCAGTCGTTTAAGCAAAGTTTCCTGCAACATTTATTGTCTGTCCCCGATCCAAGGCTGCTGAATCAAACACATAATCTTCCTCCTCAGCATTTATTTTTGTTAGTGACCTAATTATTTGAATGAGGGGGATTTAATCAGACACATTTAGAAGCTCCAGCTCAAGTACCCCAAGGACCAGGGCTGGAGGCTACTGAGCATGGGTGAGCATGTCAGAGATCCATCTCACTATATCGTCAACCTTGCGACATGCTTCATGAGGAATTTTTAAAAGCTGATATCAACGGCTGGATTTTTGTACCATTGAATCAGACACACATCTTTGCAGCCAGCCGGTGATATCATGATATCTCTGAGCTCATCTCCGTTCCTGCATGGCAGGTCGATCATTTGCAGCTCTGGCTCTACCTTCCTCTCCCTGTAGGCAGACGATCCCTGACTCGAGTGATGTCATCCTGCAACGTGAGCGTTCCTGCGGGCCAGATCCTATGATGCAATGCTCTGGAGACTCTGTGAAACAGGTTGCATCTGATGGTTCTTTTTGCATCCAAAAGTGCTGAGAAGCATTTTGCATTTTCATCTGCCGGTGCTCCAAAGAGGGAAAGTATTTCGTGATTACGTCTTCTGTTTGGATCTTTTGTTTTCCAGTTTCTCAAAGCTCTGCATGACTCCCATCACCCTCCTCCCCCTCTCTGCTATATTTGCTTCCTGCCCACACAGAGCTCACTCCCCCCGCCTCTTCTCTCTCCAGGTTGTCAAGGCAGCACCATGGCTCAGCATTAGTCACGCAACAGCAGCCAGTCGGACCTGCGCTTCAAAGAGCTAGGCCAGCAGGTCCTGGAAGGGTCTTACAAAACTCACATGATTGTTAACCCTTTCCAAGGTGTAGGGATGTTCCAAATCCTTTCATACATGATGAAAAAAACTGAGCTAGAGCTTATGACAAACATGTTATTTTGCATTCATTGCCCTACTTTTGATCATCCATAATCCAAGAACCTCAACAATCGTTTGTCTCTTTAGGAGCAGTAGTTCCTCTCCCAGCTTCCTCTTGTTAATGGAGCTCCTCATTGTAGCTCTACACTCTAAAGTGCGGCTTATATCCAGGATATGTGGAGTACCAAATGGTTCCATACTGGGCCTAATTATATTTACTATATACATGCTCACTATTGGTAAAGTCATTAGACAGCATGGTGTTAATTTCCACTGTTATGCCGATGATACACAACTGTATTTGTCCATAAAACCTGATGAATCCAGTCAGTTTGGTAGATTACAGGCATATCTAGAAAACATAAAAATTTGGATGATTTTAAACTTCCTGCTGTTGAACTCTGATAAGACAGAAGTTGTTATCTTTGCCCAGAACCTGTTTAATCAATCTCTTAAACTGGATAGCATCAAATTGGCCTCTGGTACCTTGGGGTTATTTTTTGGGGTTATCAGGATATGGCTTTTAAGTAAAACAGGTCTCATAGATTCCCTTCTTTCACCTTAGGAATATAGCCAAAATAAGGAATATTCTCACTAGGACTGATGCTGAAAAACTAGTCCATGCATCTGTTACTTCAATGCTCGACTATTGTAACTCTTTATTAGCAGGAAGTTTGTAATATACAGTTAAAAGTCTTCAGTTGGTCCAAATTGCTGACGCAAGAGTTGTGATAAAACTTAAAAAGAGAGATCATACCTCCCCTATTTTAGCTTCCCTTGATTGTCTCCCTGTCAAATTCAGAATAGATTTTAAGATTCTTCTTTTGACATATAAAGCCCTCACTAATCAAGCTCCATCATACATTAGAGATCTCATTACTCCTTATGTCCCTAACAGAGCATTTTGCTCTCAGACTGCAGGTTTACTGGTGGTTCCTAGGATCTCTAAAAGCAGAATGGGAGGCAGATCTTTTAGTTAACAGGCTCCTCTCCTGCTTTAGGCTTAGAATGCTGGAGGAGAATCTGACCACTTCTAACTCTGCAACTTTCTTCCTTTGTCCAATCTTCTTTAGTTACGCTTATTTCAACCTTGTTAACCCCTTGCTTTATCCTAGTGTTCTTCTCTCCATAGTAGCCACACCTGGTCTGGCGTTCTGTTAGCTAAGATAGATTCTTGTAATGTGGCTTGAGACGACATTTGTTGTAAATTAGCGCTATATAAATAAACTGATTCTGATTCTTCTTGATGTCAATCTTATGACTTTGAAGACAGGATTCAGGAGTAAAGCTTCATAGCTTATGACCACATGTGAGGGTTGGATCTCACCTCCCGAATTTCATCATGATTACTTCACATAAACTCCAGGGATCACATTAGGTTCTTGATTTTAATGTTTCAGGGTGTGTAAATGCAGCAGAGGTCTGGCTCTATGAGCACGAACATGGATCCCACTGATCAAAACATGGTCCTGTGTGTTTTTTGAGTACCATTATTCTTTTAAGAGTTAAAATAAAGTTTGTATTTATTTTTTTATTGTGACTTTCCTTAATTGTTAAATGTCTCTAATAGCAATTTAATTTGAAGTGAACAATAAATAATTAAACTCATGCATTCTACAAATATTTTGCCATAATGTTAATTAAAAGAATAATCACAAGAGGTTTATCAAAGTTTCTGCCCCAAACATGTTTCACATTCTGAAAGAAAAGCAACCTGCCTCTTGAACAGCACTGCTCCAGAAATGTAAATGCGTCATTCTTTTTCTCAAGGTCCAGGAAATAACTGGGTGATTGGAGTTTTGTTTGATGATATTTGGCCGGTTACTTGATGTGCTAAAAGTTTATGTTAACTTAATCTATATTGGGAACATTAGACTCTTGAATTCCAACAACTACAATTTTTTATGCAGAACCAGCAGAATCAGGGAACAACAGGAAGGTTGTTTAAAGATATAAATAACTGCTCCTGTCATCCAATTAGTTTATTATTGCATATATCGGTTAAAGGTATCGAGAGTGGGCCAAACATGTTCTGGAGCCTCAACAGAAGCCGAGTCTTATGTGTCAGCCGGGTTTTTGCAATCTGGTCCAAGTGAAGATAACAACAATAAGACAGAGGGCAAATGGATCTGTAGGCGAAGAGGGCCGAGAGAAACTGAAGCAACTCATCCTTCACTGGTTTAGAAGTGCTTCAGTGATTTTGTTCTTGCATACCCTAATATACAAAGTTCATTATATACTATGAAAACTGTGGTCTATTCAGTGTCAGAATTTTTAAGCTACATGTTAGATTGCCACCATATAGGGAAAAGAAACACACCATCATATGTCTACAGCAGGGTCCAGTTTTATTACTCATAACATTTTTAGCTGTAATCTGGATTAGCTGTTCAGATCCTGCAGTATCTAGAAGCTTTTCAGCACTAATACAAGTTTTCTTCTTTGTTTCTGGAGATTATAAGGACGCTCAGTCTGAGCACAGATGAAGGTGCACGTCTTATCCCCTAAAAGGATGATGGGAGATTGGACTGCATTAATGGGATCAGCAGGTAGGGCAGAGTCCAAGTTTCTCATCCATTTCTTGAGAGTAAATGTTCTGTAAGATAAGAGGCTCTGAGTTAAGAGAGAGATGGACGATTTAGCTAACAAGCTAATGGACTGTCCAATTACATAAAGTCTCCATAAAGGTTCCAGCAGCAGTCCTTAAAGCCACTCATGTATGAACAGATAACTAAATTCGACCATCCAAATTTATTTTGGTCTTTTTTTATATTCATTTAAATCATTATTTTTCCAGGATGAGGTGATTACTTAATGCAGAACATGTAGCACAAGTTTTATTATTTTCTAAAATTCACACAGGACGAGAACCACACAGACTTAAAGCAATGCATGCACAGGTATAAATCCGTTAGCTGAACAGAATTATAGGTTCGGGTTAATGATTAGCTTCTGTTTCTGTTCGCAACATAAAAATGTGCTTGACAACATGTTTTGTTGGGCTGACCAATGTATCATTAAAGTTTCCAAGAAAGTAAATTAACATCTAACACACAGGTAGGAACAGTAGTCTGTTGTAATTTCTAAACAATCTGATCAAAAAGATGATTCAAATTGTCCTACTGAGAAAAAGCTCAATCGTTCAGGTCATAAATTTTCAATAAACTTTAAATCGCTGTCAATTTGAACTTGAAATAAGTCCTGAAGCCATCAACTAAACTTGTTTGGGAAAAAGGTTTTATGGTCAGATGAACTCCAAACCTCAAGCCATCTTCAAGGAAGACAGACCTTCAAACCTATCAAAAAAGTACCACCTGCCAGCGATGGTAGTGGTAGTTTAATGCTGTCGGCAGCTATTTATTTGTGTTCTAGACAAAGTGGACTGATACAAAACTTTTCATCATTATCTTAGCTACAAGACACCTGGAACTCATTTAGATGTTCCAACTGGATTAATCCAGCTATTGTCCTCTTGACTCAAACGTGAGAATTTGTGGACAAAGCATTAAGCCAAAGTCTGACCGAGCAAACTGATACATTTCGAATAAAGAATCCCGACAAAATCTCCATGTAGAAAGATCCCAAGAGCTGGTTGATGCTACAAACGGTTGTAATGTATGTGCAAATTGTATTTCATCCAAAAATATGAGATTGGTCACGACAATAGTGGGACCAAGTCTTCCTGGGGGTGTTTTAAGTTATAAAAAGATGGTAAAAGTGAGCATTCTACACTCTCCAATGATGTTACACACATACAGATCAGGACAAAAATGAAGATGTGGCTGTTTGAAGGCTGTTGCTCCAAAAACAATTCAGGGAGAAAGAAGCTCAGACTTTTGGAAAATTCTCATGAATCCAGATCGGCAAACTGTGAGTGGTGTTAGCAATGGCTGTTGATTTAAATTACTTTGGGATAAGCCCAGAAAGAAAACTGAAAATTTTCTCATAAAGTGATGTTTTTACTCGGTTTTTGAGTAGAACAGACATGACTAACAATGACATGGTGAGATGATGAAATCTAAACAGCTTAAAACAGTATGCAGTTAAAAAGGATCCAGTATAATTACAAGTAAACGATTAGTGTGGGTAGTTTTCAGGAGGCGCCAGCAGATTGGAACAAAGTATTTGACACCCTGGAAATGAGAGCTGCTTCATGTTTCTCAGAGAGACTGAGGCGTGACACGCAGGTCAATGCTTCATCATTTCTCACTACCAGCCAGCTGTCGCCTCGGTCTGGTCAGTTACTGCAGCCCCAGGCCAGTCAAGCCAGGGGTTAAATGCTGCCGAGGATGGACCCGACACAGGAGACCCCAGAAACATGATCCGTTCCTCTGGAAAAGCCCTCGGAGTCATGTCACATCATCCCCTTCCTCTTTTTCTCTAGTCATGGCTGTCGTCTTTGTGTATCAGGCAGGGCTTACAATGCGCCTCAATCTGGATCACATGCTCTGAGCTGAATAATTACAGCGAGGCGCCAGCCCGACGAGCACATCAACACACCGAGGACTTAGAGAAGACACATAGAAAGCAGAGTGAACCACCACAGGAGATCAGAGGCCTGAGCTCTTCATCTTCACCATACCTTCTGTAAATATTTCAAAAGTCTGCAATGATCCAGAGGATGGCTTAGGAAAAGACGAGAAAATGTCAGTTAAAACATAGCATTCTTCAAACAAAGGTGCACCAGTCAAATGGAGAATCAACAAAAGCCAAAGACTTAGTTTTTGTTTGCCAAACAAAAGGATGCCGCTAGATGGACAAGCAACACATTTGTTGGTGGAGTAAGAGCACACACAGTTCTAAATTGTGTCCAGCCTTAGCAGTGCTGGGAGCTCTAGAACTAACAGTGCTTGCATCCAAATGTGTACTCAATTAAAAAGCACCTTTATACACACAAAGCTTTTTGGTTTTTGTTTCGTGCAATGGACGTGATTCTCTTCGCAGTTTAATATCCTCCACCTTCAACCTTTTTTTTCACAACTCTTTCTTTTCCTCCAGAATTTGACCAAAAACCTAAATCTTGATGGAAAGAACCATTATAAACACGAACAGCACATATGAGTCCCTTAAATCTGCAAAACCACTGAGCTGCAAAGAAATATGATGTCCACTTTATGGGACAGACTCGTTGACGAGAAGATGTGTTGATCTAGTTAGACCTTAAATGGACAGTGTGGGTCTGTTACGAAGCTGAGCAGCTGTTTTCTGATGACGCTCAGTGAACAGCTTCAACAACCCACCGAGCAGACGCACTACGTGTGTGACAACACGCTACAATAGATTACATAGCAGCCTGTGCGTGTTGACGTGTGCAGTTTTAGCCGGTAAGTGCGTTTGCGAAGCCTGGTCTGTTGTTCAGAATGATGGATTAGTAATTGAGATTCGAATGATTGATGGAAATGTAGCATGAACACTTTGCCCCAGTGTAGACATGCTATTGAACAACAGTGACCAGATCAGTGTGTGTGTGTGTGTGTGTGTGTGTGTGTGTGTGTGTGTGTGTGTGTGTGTGTGTGTGTGTGTGTGTGTGTGTGTCTCACTTATGTATGCAAAACTGATCTTGATAGATCTGCTGTGTGTATCAAACTCCAACCCAATAAACTTTCGCTTGTGAACCGTTTCCCTCCTTTTCAAGATCATTTAAAGATATTTCTGTCAAATGATCTCGCATTGTAACACAACCTACATGGTGAAAGAATCCAACCAGACTGACACTATCTTGTTCTTCTGAAGAAAAACTACAGTAGTAGGTCAAAATGCAGCCTGTACCTCTGCTGAACACAAAGTTTCAGTAATGGTATAATATACATAATTTAGATTATTTTAAAAATAAAACAAAACCTGCAAAATGTATCGTTAGGACCAAGCTTTAAGTTCTTAAAGTCCGTAGGTTCTTAAAAGTAACCTGTGAGCTTAATGAAAGTAATTTATAAGAAAAGATGACATAACGTCAATGTGATTGGAGAGTAGAGAAGAAGCTCCCTCTAAGTGTAGCTGACAGATGTGTGATAAAGAACAAACCAGAGAAGGAAGGAATGGACGTAGAATTGTTTTCTAGCATACCCCAACAAAGATGTTAATTTAGCCTGGCTTTAAACTGTATCGCCTCTAACAGGGAGGTCTTAAACACACCTGAAAAGGTATTTTACTCTTCAGTTATTTCTTAACGTAAAAACTTGATTAACTTGTTTAATTTGATGAGAAAGCAGATTTCGCTTAGTCAAGGATCCTACAGGGATGCCTCATAGAGTTTTACTTGAAGCTCTTCCTTTTACAACCAGGTTCTTATTTTCCGTTAACTGTTTACTTGAAAGATTTCATAAAAGATCAATATGCACTAATTTGGATGATTGTTGTATTAAAATGTTTTAAAGAATGTATACTACATTTATTTTCTATTATTCTGTTGCATTTAAGTTAAAGTTATTTACATGAAGGTCTATGAGGATGCATATGATTTACCTATATTTAAAGTAAAACTAAAGAAGTTTTAGTTTTGGTTGATTTTGGCGGCCAGTGTGGACAAAAGCCGTAGTGTTTTGCCTGAAGGAAGACTGCTTAAGGACCAGCCCATAGCGTCGTAAAATCCTGATATCCTGGTTGCCTGCAGTTCGATTGAAGTGCATTTCTGTTGATGTAATGAATCTAATAGTGGTGAAACAACGTCATATGATGATGTTGAGAATAAGAAATGGGGGGAAGGGACGTATGTCGCAAAGCAGTCAGCACATTTATAGTTATTTTGTGTGGCATGGTTCCTGCCACCGGGAACCGGTGGCATGTGTGGCATGGTTCCTTCGAAGTCACTGAGAAAAAAAGACGTGCTCCCGATATCAGGGGGCGTTACTGGAGATGAGGTGGCGCATGCGCAGTGTTGCAAAAATGAGAATGAGCTGAAGATCCTCTCCTATACATTTAAGATTTCAAAAATTTACTCTGGGTATGTTTACATAGACTTTTGTAATCAGAATTAATGTGAATGGTCCAACCAGTTTCAGCTCAGTCGGAAAGTTCAATGTCTGAATGACATTCAAGTAATAACTTGTTGACTGACTGTGGAAAACTGACCTGGTCACATGTTTGCGTTGTTAACAAACTGCATTTGCGCTTCGGATACCTAAAAGCTAAGTCAGGCAAACCAAACTGGTCTGTTAGCGATACAACATATCTATTAAGACATTAAACAAGCAAAAAAATATGAGGGTGCAGTAGCATCTAAACTGTAAGTGGAACCTAGTGTGTGTTCGTTCTGAACGCCTAGAAGATGGAGTACATTTGTTTTAAAGTTCAGCATAGATGAAAGTACAGATTCTAGATTTGTGTTTTTGAAGTTATGCTACAACTCTGCTGTCAATGACTTTATTCTGAATAAGGGCAGCACGTCATGTTACATTTTAACGATACATTCAGATTTTTTATCTGCATACATTTGATTCAAATCAATACATTTTGAGAATGTAAACATTTTAACACAGCTCTATTAAACCATTTATAAATTATTAACAATTGAATAAACTCTGGGGTTTTTGACAGTTAGCAGAAATCATTTGAAAGTCAACAACGGTGGCCCATGGCTGATGTCTCTCTGACCCTCGACAGATGTCATAATGGAGGCAACATCAATGGATGACAAAACATACTAAGGGCCTCATATCACTGCTGTGACATTACAGGAGAACAGGAGGAATATCAGAAAAGGAAGCAGTCATTAGACGAATTGATAGAAAGTTCCTAAGAGGCCAGCAGGATGCCAAGATGTGTCATTTGGACAGAGTGGATAGATGTAGGAACCCTGTCCATCTGCCTGTTTGTCATACAGCCATTCTTAAAATGATTGTTTAGGGGCTTTATGTACACAGAGCTGGTATACCCGGTACCGGATGCATGACTGGGGAAATGTGAACAGCCCCACGCCGATTTCATGGCTGACGAATGCAAGTCTCTACATTTATGGGCCCACTGGTGACACTTAAAAAGGGTTTGCTGGCAAACTGTTAACTCTTTGAAAACAACAACTGTACACACCAGAGACACATGACTAACAATTAATACTTTCACATAGATATTAAACTGGTGCAGAAAGAGCCTCGAACAACAATAGCTTTAGCTTTAGTAAACGATACGGCAACTGACGCAGCACAAAGTTGTTTTTTTGTTTCTCAAAACCAGGATAACTATCTGGCTTTAGGTTTCTCCAGGCTAATCTAGATTAAACTGTTAATTAAAGGATTTTTAGTCTTCAAGGTGCAAAGCTGTGAATATAGCTGCTGAGAACGCATTTCGGATGGAGCTGACTGTCCCATCAGGAGTATACCAGTAGACCGGGCTGAGCCATGTAAGCTGTGTGAGATAAAATCATCCAAAATTTCTATCAAATGTCAGTACAATCTGGTCGAACATTACAGGACAATCAGAAACATAAGAGATGGATTTTGATAGTGTCTGCGTATGAACATTCAAGTTATGTATCCAACTTTTGCATCATTGACATGAGTTTTGATTTCTATTTGTTAATTGCCTTGATCTTGTTATTATTTAGTGACAACGCATTCGGCTACAGTGGCTAAAGAACTTTAAAGTCGATCCAGAGACAGGGGCATCCATAGTTATTTAGTAAACCTTTTGGTGTTGTTTGACAACTTTGTTTTTTTCCTGCACATTGATGTCACCGTCAGGTCGTAAACCGTTCACACGGAGTACTGATAGTGGTTGCGTCTAATCAGATCTAAGAACGACTACGCAAAATAAAACTGAACTGAGCATCAAGACATCCTGTGCAAACTCACAATGACAAGACTCATATTTATTTAATGAATTTTTTAACTAAAACCAAGACTTTTTGAAAATTACCCAGTTCTGTCATGATACGTGTTTTGGTTTGATTCAGTTCAGTATTATTTAGTCGTTGTTATCATTAATTATATTTAGTTATTGTTTTTGTTTAGGTGATTTTCTAGTTGGGTCTTTGTTTTCTCCCTCGCTGTTGGCTCTCTCTTTCTCCCTGTGTCATGATCTGTGTTTTGGTTCTTTGTTTAGTTTACTGTTTAATTTGTTGTAGTTGCTTGGTTTTACTTTGTTATCATTAGTTATTGTTTTTGTTAACCTTTTCTGTGTTCTCTCTCTTTCTCTGTGTGTGTGTTTCCTGCAGCTTGAGTTCCCTCATTATCTTTTCCACCTGTGCTAAATTATCCAATCATCTTTTCCACCAATCCAACCCCGGTTCCCTATTATTTGAGCCGCTCTCATTCATTCACTCTCCGCTGGATCGTCTGTTGTCCTTCCACGATGTCCTTCTATGATGTCCTTCCTGATTTTCACCCTGATGTTCTTCCATAGCTTTCTTGCCGCCTTCTCATCTCGCTCCAGAGTTTCCTGCCCCATGTCTCCTGTAAGCCTCCTCTTCTGCTTGCTAAGTTCTCTGTCCTGGCTCTTCATTTGGTTTTCTCCCCTGGTCCCGTCCTGTGTTTCACTGTTTGTTACTTTTAGCTTCTCAGTTCTGCAGTCGCCAATTTTTCCCTGTGCCTCTTCTCTCTTGTGGTTGTTTGGGTTTCTCTTTGTGTCAGTTTATTTCCTTCCCGTATTCATTAGTTGTGTTTGTTTATTAGTGTCGTTGTGTTTGTTTATGTTAGGTATTTCTCGTTCGCTCGTGTGTTTATTTACATTTGTTATTCCCGCGTTCCGCTAATGCTCCCTGTTTATTTACGTCCCGCGTTGTTCCGTTTCCGCTTTGCTATAGTTCCTGTTTATGTTCCGTTTCATGTTTATGTTCATTATTCTTCCCCAACAATAAATTATTTATCCACTCAATTCCACCTCTGCTCGAGTCATTTAAACGTTACGTGACAAGTTCAAAGCATGATTTAAACAGTTTGGTGAAAATAAAAACGAATTGGACAGTTAAGGACCAGTACAATCAGAAACATTGTGCTGATGTGTGCTGTGCTCACATCAGCACGATTGGTCATTGGTGTATGACTTTTTGCAGTCAAGATATCCCTTTATTGAATATCATTCAAATTATTCGCTATCCAAAATCAGATATGGGTCTTATTTGTCTGCTGTGTGAACTTAGCCTTACTGAGTTAATTTAGTATTTAATTTCCCTTTGGGATAAATAAAGTATTTTTGATTGATTGATTTGATTAATCAATAGCTTTCAGGGAACCTATTCATTCTTCCTGTTTCAATGTTTACATTTTTTTGTTTCGGTAGGAAATCCACACAAGTCTCTTGAGCACTTGTTAGTACAACTGTATAGACCACACAGGAGCAGTCAATAGAGTTAGGCTCTGTGAAAGGGCCAAAAATTACTTTTTCATGCTGCAAAAACAAATTTGATATTGTCAGTGGTCATTGTAGTTTCAACTCGTTAGCACAATGTAATCGAGTGGTTTGAAAGGTGCTTTTAAAAAACAAGAATCACTGTTATTAACATCTCATCTCTGCAGCATTGTCCCCAGCTTTGCACTAGAGTAGTTAAAAAGATTAATACTGTGACCGTTAAAGGAATATGATCAAAACATTGCTCAATAACCTATGCTTTTAACTCAACAGCACACTATAAAGAAGAAAATACAAAACAAAAATAACTACTTATGATAAAGGAAGGGTAAAAGTGAGTCCAAGACAAAGGCTGCTTTAGTTTAACTGACCAAACGGTGTTTTGTGTAAAGTTTCCTTGGAAACAATTTCTGAGATTGACACAAATCCGACTGCTATTGTTACATCTCTTTTCAGCCTTCGGTTCTGTTCGGCTCTTGCTCTAGTTTTATCATCAGTACAATAATTACTTGTCAACATTATGAAAGGCAACATGCAAATGAATCCCACTGTGGCCATGTTTGTTGTAATGAATGACAAAGACAAAGCACGAACAAGTAGGAGACATCAGAGAACAATGGGGACCTCTGGATAGGTCCGAAGCCAAGCGATGGAAGGGAGAACAAAAGCAATATCAGAGAGCGAGGTGATGTATCAGCTCAGAAAGGGCGAGGAAATATGCCGACGGCCCAGGCATTAAAACCAAGAGTGTGACACACACACACATGTAGTTGGTAAGCTGTGACACAGATCGAGGATAACACGTCCTCCTCCGCCCCCAGTGTCGCTATAACTATATTGGTCTTATCGCCGGGACACAGGGCAGCATTCACCAGCACAGTATCAGCGTTATTCACTCCCAGACAGAGCGAGCCTATTGTTAGGAGCAGAGAGAGAGAGTGTGTGCGTGCTACAGATACGACAGGGAAGAGGGGGTTGGATATTGATGGCGAGGCCACAGATTTACGTCCGCTTTGCCTTGACCTTGTGGCCTCTGTGTCCAGGTCGCTATGGGGTGGGGGGTGCAGTGAGGGGTGAGTTTGGAGATTACATATGGAGCT
>JAVLVB010000599.1:44756-58761 GCA_032876305.1 Orestias chungarensis
GAGGTTTAAGGTTAGGATTCAGGGCGACCAGACGTTACTTGTTTAAATTAATTGAAGGATCAGTTTTTGGGATTTTCAATTAGAGCTCTGACCTCGGTGCTTCTGTCTGTTGTCAGACCTTCTGATAAGATCTCCGGTTTCCAATGAGACACAGATTGATGATGAAGAGGCAACAATGTGCTGATTAGTTTCTGTAGAAGGTCACCAGTTAGAATGCCACATATCAAACTTTATCACAATTCATGTGAGCAGATTTACTTTTTTTAAAGATACAAGTAGTTTAAGCTGTTTCAGTCTATTTATTTACCTCACAGGCTCAGGATGAGACCAGAGATAGCTGTATCTAAGATTTGTATGTTGAACTTCAGACACTGGTCTGGTGCTAAATAATGCTAAAAAATGCAATGCTAAAAAACCTTAAGCTCTGTCTACATACTTACAAAAAACAATTAAATCACAGAGATCAATACGATAAAACTGAAAAGAAGGATAATCTGACCGTGAGTACAGTAACACCATCATTTAATAGGAGCTCAGAGTGTCTGCTATGCCATGCTAACTGAAATCTGCCAAGATGGTTTGGTCCATCAATCAGGGTCCCTCTGGATCTTCTTACACTGATCAAACTGAGTGGACATTCTGAGGCAGACCCAAAATACGTGTAAGAATAATGTGTCACTCATGGTATAAACACCTTCAGCTTTCACAGAATTCCCTGTATTTTCAAGAATGAGAGTGACTTGTTCATGTTGCTACCAGACATTTACACATCTGACCTTCTATTCACCATCAAATTGGCAGAAAAATTCCTTTTAAACTATAACTCTAAACTTCATATACTGTGTGTCTGAGGCCACCATCGGTTTTTCATGCTCCTGCTGGCACCAAGAAACAACGCAGTTGCAGAATTCTGGGTAGGACATAGATATTCAGAAAGATCACCAAAGGATTCCCTGTTTACCTTGACCAAACCAAAGCAAACTGACTGCAATCCGTGCCCTTCAACAGTACTGTGGGTATAGTAATCTGGTCCACTGTTCCAACACGCAAATAAAAACTGGGCTTCTCACTTTAAAGTAAGCATTGTAACAGTGTGCATTATAATTTCAGATGAAAGCAAGAACCAATAAATATTTACAATGAATATCAATAAAATCAGCAATGTGACAAACTTCACATCAAGTTTTGTTGCTGTAATCTCTCTCTTAATAGTTCCCATTGCCCAGCTTAAGTAAATTAGACATAAATTGCATCAGACACTGTTACTGTCTCTACAAAATGAATTCACTACTGCATTACGCGGCGGGCAGGCTGTAAAGATTTCCATGCTCCTGGCAGTCTGTGGGGAGATGTAAGAGGAGTGGTGTGGAATATTCATCGTTTTCTGGATAGAAGGAAGAGATCTTCGACTCTCATCAGCTCAGAATAAATGTTTTAACTTTTCCATCAAGCAGACTTGTTAATAAGAATTTAAAAAGAGACAGGTCTTATATATATTTTTTTAAATGCATGGTTACCCACTGAGAACGTGTTGAGAAATATTCTGTGTGTTCAAAGACATGGATTTCTCAGGGGCCACTAATCAAATCAAACGACAACATCTTCACATGGCAGAGGAGGATCTTTCTGAAGAACCTTTGCATTTGCTCTTGGTTGCCAAGTCTACATGTAGGGAGCAAAGGTTTGGAAAAAATCACGGTGACTGTTTATAGGTGTAAATAACTTAGAGAACATTTAAAGTTTAACCAAAAATATAGTAAATGTAACCAAACATATGCACAGCTAAACAGAAGACCGATGAGGACAAAAAACTGAAAAAGCAAATAGAAAGGTAAAGATAACAACGGAATCAAATGACGAAATGGTAGATGAGTGAGGAAAAGTGATAAATATGCCTTTCAGCAGTCTAACCATATTGCAGGAGCCTAAAGACAAAAATATCTGTGTCCCATTCTAGGTGTAGAGACTCTAGGAACCATCGGTAAACCTGCAGACTGAGACTGAAGTGCTCTGTTAGCAACATCTGGAGCAATCAGATCTCTGATAGATAAAGAGCTTGATTATTAAAAGTTTATATGTGAGAAGGAGAAACACAGATTATATGATGGATTTAACAACTAGCAAACTAAAGAAGATTATGGGGGTGATAATATGTCTTTCTAATTTTCATAAATTCATGTATTTGCTGCACCAGTTTGGATCAGACATTTGACTGCATTTTATGAACTTCATGCTTATACACTACACTTTTAAAGTTTTTTTTCGAAACGTTTTGTTTCTACTATTAGAAATTTAGAAATAATTATATTTACATTTATAGATTTTTTTTAGTCTTGTTTCATGTCATCGCTCAGCAAGAATGGAATAGTTTAGTGTTCTCAGTTGAACATTTTTTTTAAGTGTTCATTTATTTATTCTATATATTTCTACAAATATTTATTTATTTATTATCCATATCCATCAATTTGAACTGACAGGAGAGGACGCTGGCGCGTTTTGACTGCCGCTTCTCCCTCTGGAAAAAGTTCAAACTAATTGGATTCTTGACACCTACCTGGACCTATTGCTTACTTGCTCTTCCATCTCAAGAAAACTCAACTAAAACTTTTCAGTTTGGTTGTCACTGGTCACTGAAGGGACT
Source organism: Orestias chungarensis (assembly GCA_032876305.1). Taxonomy (NCBI): domain Eukaryota; kingdom Metazoa; phylum Chordata; class Actinopteri; order Cyprinodontiformes; family Cyprinodontidae; genus Orestias; species Orestias chungarensis. The sequence goes on from JAVLVB010000599.1 coordinate 47,398, forward strand.
ACAGGGCCGCTCGGCTGGCCAGACTACAAACTCGTCCTCCCGGTCCGCGTAACTTCCGTGGCTATGCAGTATTTTGTCCCTTTCTTCACTCTGTGCATCCTCCTGTGTTTTCTACTGCCGTCCACTACTGTCTCAGCCATGGCTCTTTGCTTTACATCATCTCAGCTCAACCAGGTCACAACTTACAGCATGCCGCCAAATATGGACTTGCTCACGAATCTAAACGAATTTTAATCCTCAACTACACCTCAAACAACAACACTACTGCAATATACTTGGACAACTCCACTTCCGCGTCCAAGCGTCTCCACAACAACTAGCTTCGTCACCATAGCACTCTTCAAGTCAACATTTACAACATCTACCACTTGCCTACTTCTGTTTCCGCCCCCTCACATCAAAAGCCCACAGGCTTGGACTTTTCAAAGTAAGATCTCTAAATAACAAATAAATAAATGCTAATTGAATTTATGTTGGACTAAAAACTGTATCGTCTATGTATAACTGAAACATGGCAAAAACCCCTGGACTACCTTGCCCTTAACCAAGCCACTCCCTCTGGATTTTCATACATGGGTCAACCTCCCCGTCAAGCCACTTCCTCTGGATTTTCATACATGGGTCAACCTCCCCGTCAAGGCACGGGTGGGGGTATTGCAACCATTCACCGGCAAACCCTTACACCCCGGCCTCTCCCTTTTCGATCTTTTGAACATTTATCATTTAAATTCACCAGTCCCACTCCTTCGAGCATCTCCACCATTTACCCCATTTACCAACCCGTCATACTCCCTCAGACACATTCTGGACTTGGTATGCTCAACAGGACTCATCATTGACACCCTCTCTCACACAGACCTCAACATATCTGATCATCTTGCTATAACATTCAACATCAACCTCCGTGAACCCCGTCTCAAACAGACACTGTCTCCTCCCGCAATCTGAAATCACTCCGCCCCACCCTTTTTCCCCCTCCACATTACACACCATTACCACCGTTGACCTAGTAGCACATTACAACAACATAGTCACTGCTGGTCTCAATTATCTTCCACCTGTCAAAACCAAACCTATTTCATTTTCCTGCTATGCCCCTGGTTACACACCCAAACTCCAGAAACTCAAAAAGCAACGTAGAAAACTTTAACACATCTACTAAAAAACCAGACTCACTGTACATTTACAAGCATATAAACACCTCCCCAACCTCTACCAATCCGCTCTCTAATCTGCAGGAACATTTTTCTACTCATTATTTATTCAATCTGGCGTCTGAAATTATCACAGCATTGAAAAAGCAATCTTAAAAGTTACAAACAACCTACTGCTTGCATCTCACTCCAGCTCTTTTACCATACTCATCCTCCTCAAACTCTCCGCCGCCTTTGACACCATTGACCATTCTATCCTTCTTCAACGCCTACAGCCTTCTGGTTCAACTCTTACCTCTCCAATAGATCTCACTACATCGCCATTACCAACTGCACATCCCACACCATGGATAGCCCAAGGTTTGGTGCTTGGTCCCCTTCTGTTTATTTTGTACATGCTCCCCCTTGGACACGGCATTTATAAACATGGACTGCAGTTCCATAGCTATGCCAACAATACCTAACTTTACCTCTCCACCAAATCCATCTCCCCTAAAACTGTATTAACCATTCCAAACTGCCTCTCTGCAATAAAACTCTGGATGACCACCGATTTTCTCAAACTCAACTGCTATAAATCTGAAATCATGATCATCGGCCCCACATCCCTCCTCCATTCCACACAGGACGTCTCCATCACTATCAACAACTGCACAGTCACCCCCTCCCCACAATTCATGAAACTTGGCATTATCTTTGACCCCACCCTCTCCTTCAAACCCCACATCTGCCATGTAACTAAAGCAGCCTTTTTTCAGCTATGAAACATAGCATATCTATGTCCTTCACTCTCCCAATTTGCTGCTGTATACTCATTAATGCTTTTACTTCATCCAGACTTGACTAGTGCAGTAGCCTCCTCTATGGACTACCTTCCTCTGATTTACAAAAAAATAAAGGAACAAATCCATTTTAAGCTCCTTCTCATAACCTACAAAGCCCTCCATAACCTAGCTCCGCCATGTCTGTTGTAAGAAACCTGGGCTTCATGATCGATGATCAGCTGACCTTTGCGGATCAGGTTGCCTCTGTCGCTCGATTGTGTCGCTTCTCTGTATTCAACATCAGGAAGATTAGGCCATATCTAACTCAACATGCGACACAGCTCTTACTTCAGACTTTGGTCATTTCCCGCCTTGACTACTGCAACGCTGTGCTAACAGGTCTTCCAGCCTGTGCTGTAAGACCGCTACAGATGACCCAGAATGCTGCAGCTTGGTTTTCAACCCGCCAAAGCGAGCGTATGTCACACCCCTTTTCACTGAACTCCATTGGCTTCCCTTAGCTGCATGCATCAAATTCAAATCACTAATGCTGGCATACAGAGTGTTTGATGGATCAGCTCCCATCCACCTTAACACCCTCTTAAAGCCTTACGTCACTGCCCGCCCGCTCCGTTCCTCCAAGGAGCGCCAACTAACGCGACCAAAGCCCCGTGCAGGTCAAACTAAGCTCTTCTCATTTGGGGTTCCTCGCTGGTGGAACAACCTTACGTGCACTATCAGAGCACCAGATTCTCTTTCCACCTTCAAAAAACCCTTGAAGACCCTTCCAAGAGTATCTATTGCCCTGAACGATAAAAGCACTTATTACCCCCCCTGATATTAGTTAGCACTCAGTGTATGGTATTTGGGTGTGTACCTTAATGCTGTAAATGAGTGTCAACATTAATGTTAAATCCTTTTCTAGCATACTGCAGGTAAACTGCGTCGTAGTTCTACTTTAAACACTCTTTTTGTAAGTCGCTTTGGATAAAAGCTTCTGCTAAATGAATAAATGTAAATGTAACACTAATGCTCTCCATTCTGCTAGTTCCAATCTCCTAAATCCCATCTTCAAATCCAAGCAGCGGACCTTTTTGTGAATCGAGCAATCACTATCGCTGCTTCCACCCTCTGGAACTCCATCCCTCTCTATATCAGGAACTCTGACTCTCTGGCCACCTTCAAAAAAATCACTCAAAACTCACCTGTTTAACTCCGCATACAACTCATATCCATTCATGTTTTCCCTGTCATATCTATGTTATATTATTATTATTATTATTATTATTATTATTATGTTTATTATGTGAAGCTTCTTTGAGTTCCTTTGGAAAAGTGCTATATAAATTTGATTTATTATTATTATTATTATTTATATGCATAATTTATTATTTGAATATAAATTTAATAAATGAATGTTCCCTAAAGAGATCTCATTCGCTTCTAAAAATGTAAAATTATACGTGTTTTATTAACAAAATGGTTTATTTGGTTTATTTTTTTTTCATAATTAGAATTTGTGTGCTAGATGTTCCTAAACATACATATCCTCTGCCTGGGATAATTTTTAACACTTGTCCTTCACTTCCTTTACTTTCAACCTGTGACTGTTATTATCCGGTATAAGGACTATTGATAGAAAAGGCAGCTGGCATCCAAAGAGAAACTCAAGACCCTCATAAAGTTTGTAAAATTCATTTACCAGCACCAAAACTTTAAAACGTTTGCAGAAAAGAAAAATATTTAACAAACTGGAGGATTTTACATTCTGGAACGGTAGATCTAGCTTAAGCAAGATTTCTCTTTCCTGTGTCTGTCAGCATCATCCTTAAATGTGGCTTCCCAGATGGAGTACGTGTGATACCAAGTACAGGGTGGAGTCTTTCTGCAGACTGTCGATTGTTCCAAAGGTCAGAAGTCACACAGGAAATTATCAACCTGTTCTCTTTCCCACAGTGTGTGATACGACATCACTGCTATCCCATCATTTGGAAAAATCTGTAAAGGGGAAGCAGGCGATGTCATTATCCATTGATTAGCTTCTGCTCGGGGTCTTCTGGCAAAGTGAAAGCCGTATTTTTCCCAAACAGCACACTCCTAGCAGAAAATCCCTGGTTAGTTTCCTGAACTATGCATAACATTTAGTGGTTCTTAACTGAAAATCAGATGTTACTTTACTAGAACAAATCTTAGTATCTGATCTGTTCTATCTCAAACTTAATAATGAATTTCCTATAAATTACCTGGAACATACAGGAACGTAGTTTACACCTCTAGCTACTACACTGGAACTTGCTACAACACATCTAACTAAGTCATATTCACTTTTCATAAAGATACCAAGAACTTACTAAGTACTTCCTAAAACACAGCTAAAACCTAATGATTACAAGAACATTTGAAGAATGTTCTAGTTACTTTCCAGCGACATAGTTGGAATTTGAAGGTACTTTACTGGAACCTTAGTAAAACCAGGTTCACTTGATAGAAGCAACCTTACTAATCAGTTAAATTTGTGAAACATACAATTATGTTATTGATTAAAAAGGCTACTGAAGCACTGAGTAACTGATCACAGGTTACTAAACAGAAATATAAGGCTGTGAACTGATTGTGGTATTTTAACAGCTAAAAGTGAAAGTTACAAAATGACACATTTCAGGAATAATAAATGCTTAACTTTTCATGTGACCTCCAAATGGCCCAATAGACTTGACAGGTCAAACATAATAATAGTACAACAAAGTTTGTGTACAAATAAGAAGTCTCATTTAAACCTAAACTCCACTACTGTGTTTGTGTCTCATTCAGCTTTAGTCAAAACCTATTTATTGTTTTTTTTCAATGAAGTTACTTTCAGTGGGTTGAGTAGCAATACTTGATAATAATGTTACTCAAGTATAAGTAAAAAGTATGGTGGAGTAAAATTACTCCTAAAAGTTATATTTTTGTCGTTTCATTGTTAATCCAAATCTTATTCATGTAATTGTAACCAGTTGACTGGAGCTCACAGGTTACTTCCTCAGAATGAAAATGAAAACCTTTCACAAACCTTCTGAGAACCTAAAGTATATTTTTATGTTAGTATAATTTTATGATTACATTGTTACTTTACCCTTATTTAACCTTAAATATGATGCAAAAAGTAACCTATAAAACTATTAAAATATGGACGGCATTATTCATGACTGTAAAATAAATCTTCTGAAATTTAAACAGTAAGTTTTGTAAAAGTCCTAGTAAGTTTTCTAGTAGCTACGAGGAAAGTTAGAACCTATTACAATTACCACAAATCATGATTTAAACACACAAACATTTACCTGCAAAATTTATATGTTTTGTAAAAACATGGAAAAAAACACAGATGATTTATCTTAAAAAAGAATCTGTGGGACTTTTGATATCAAATATTCAGCAGAATTTAACAAAGAAAATCTTCTGACAGAAATAAAGTCACAAACAAGAATCAAAAGCAGTAAAATCGAGCATAATGTACAAGATTGTGACGCAATTAGCTTTATTATCATACCTACAAACTTCTTACTAGACTGAGTTTGTGCGCTGTTGTTTTAAACAATAAAGGACTTGGACTTTAAAGGCAGGCTTTATTCTATCATCAGTGGTGGACCCTCGTTATATTGGGATTTATTTAATAATCACTTCAATCAGAGAGGAGAGGTTCCAAACTATTACCAATTCTCATTTTTACATATTTAATTCCCTCTTTTCAAACAGATTTAATAAAAATATTATTTTTAAGTATTTTAAAATCAGTTCTTGTGTGAAACTAAATAAATGATTCAACAAGCCTTTTAATGTGCCCTTCTAAAGTTTAAAAGTTCCCCCTGCTGGGTTCTCTGACAAACCTGCATCTTCATGTGGAAAGACCTGAGCTTGCAGTCGGGTTCTCAGTGCATCTGAAGTGAAGAGAAAGAGGCAGGCTGTACGTTTTCATTAGAGACTCTGAAGTCAGACAGACGGGGGTAATATTCGTCCCCTGGGCTCCAAGTATACCTGCGGGGCCGATAGTCTACTGCCTCCATGCCTGATTGGTCATTTTATAGACCTATTGATACCCTATCAGCTCCCTTCATCAATAGCCTTCAGCTTATCCTCCCTCCTTAGCATGCATGGAGGTCAGGATAAAAGATCTAATGAATGGAAATCCTATTAAAGGAGAAACTGGATGGAAAAGGAAAAAGACTGAGAAGGAAAAAGAAACAGAAGGACTGAAGCTCAGTTTTATAAAAGTATTACAGAATCATAGAAAGTTTCAGCAGGTACAAAGTTAAATAAGCCGAGCATTTCGGTTCAAACTGGAACCAATAACAAATTTATTAGGTGGTAAATCTGGATGATGCAGACAAAAGAGAAATATAACATTAAGCTTCAAGGCTTGATGAGAGATTTAGGTTTAGGTGTTACTTTAAAACACAGCTTTATGCAAAGAAAAAATCAATTTGATTATAAAGGTTAATGCAGTTCTGGGAGTTGATGAAAGTAGCAGGAAAAAACTCAACTTATGTCTCTGAAAGTTGGTCAGAAGGGTGGCCCGTGATATTGTATACAGTCAGAGCCGAACAAAACACAACTCTGACAAATTATCTCTATATGCTGTATTATTATGAAGAAAGGGAGAAAATGAAAAACATTTGCAAAGATGGTCGCTATGGCTGCAGAGCAAAGTTTTATCTATTGAATAAGCACTGTTTGATCATCTAAAGCACAATATGTATATTCAACGGTATTTTGATAACTTTTCAGGAACAATCCACAAAACATTAGTTGATGCATCTAAAACAACAACAAACAAATTTAATTATGAGTTAATTAAAAGCCACAGTCATATTAGAAACTGCTCAGCATACAACCTCTAAAGCTAAACCCTAAAAACAAAGTTTTTAATTTAAACTGGAGAATAAACTACCTGCCTAACCAGTCACTTCCCCGTCCTTCCTATAGAAAAGTCCTTGAGAAGTTTTGGTGACCCTGACCGCCAGCAGCGCCTCTGACAGAGCACGCAAAGGGACCTGAGCACAGCGTGAGGCTTGTTTAGAGTGAGAGAGGATAAAACAACGGGAATAAAGAAACAAGACGTTTGTGTGACGTGTTTAGGCCAAGTTTAATCCCTCTGGTACGAAGAGCTGATACGTAATTCATGTAAATGTCCTTCAGACCAATTTCAGTGACCTTATAAATATCTTTGGTGATGACAGAAGAAAGTACATCCTTGTAACATCAACCTAAAACTATTGCTGGTTTTAGAAGCAAGTGGTGATATATACATGTTTTAAATGGCAACAACCCTATTAAAAGTATTGATACTAATTGTTTTATTACAAGTAAAAGTTGCTGGGTCAACATTATAGTAGAAACAAGTATGACATATTTCCATTCCCATCCCAGGGAGTGCGATGCATTTTGTTAACTTCTTGTGAAGAGCACATCTAATTGCCAGTTTCATTTACAGGATAAAAACAACAAAAAAACAACAAATTACGAATCTCAGCTCAGTCTAAAAGGAACAAGTAACAACAAGCTTCCCAGAAATATAGTGGAGTCAAAACGGCAATATTTATCTCTGAAAACTAGTGGAGTGAAAGTCACAAGTTTTCAAAACATACATAAAAAAAAAAAACCTTGAGAACAGATACCAGAAAAATACTTATTAGAGTACTCAAGTAAATAAGGTGGCCTCCAGAGAATCCAGAGGCTTTCACTGTCAGATATTCAAACATCCCACCTGGACTCTTTTTGCCATCATTAAGTAAGATGCGTTTATCTGATTTTTTGTCTTAGCTCATCTGTTATAACCTGGCTCCATCCACATGCTTGATGCACTGTGTATAGAGCGAGAAGCTCTTGCAAAATATACTATAATTGTTTTAGTCATACACTTCCTTTATTTGTAATGTGAAAAAAAAAATGTGAAAAACATTTATGACATGTGAAGTGATGTGCTTCACATGAACGTCAAGTGGTTAAGTCAGCTTAGTCACATGGAATGTGGTAAAAACATGTTACACATATTACCAAGAAATTCAGATGTGGGTCACAGTATATTGTTTGTGTTCAATGTTTCCTTCACATTTGGAACATGTAATCGCATATTTGTCACATGTAGAAATGTGGAAATATGTAAAACCAATGTGAAAACTTGGTAATTACTTCTTACTATGTTCCAAATCCAAATGTATACAAGAGGTTTCCCAAGTGACCTACATCACTTCACATGTGGTATATAGAATATTTTGATTGTTACATGAGAAAAACAATTGCATGTAAAACTCAAATGGATTTTTTAAGAGTAATAACTTAAATAAAAATGACAACAGTTTGTTGATAAATTTAGCAAAAAATAAAACTGATATGTCTTAAATAAATGATGAATGTCATCTAGTCTCCTGTATGGTACCTCCATCACTCCATGTTGTCTATTCATTTAAATTGAGTTCAGTTTATTTATATTGCACCAATTTAAAACACATTTAATTTCATTTAGATAATACGTACATTTCAATTAATCCTAGTAATTAAACAGTGCACCACATTTGGTTTATTATTCAAATGAGTTTAGAAAGTTTCCAGTCTAAGAAAACCCATCAGATTGAATCGACTCATTGATTTGCTGTGTTCACTCCTAGATCTGGTCTTATTGGTAATGCCTCAATCTCACACCTATGTTTGAATAGAGACAACATACCAACAGTTTAAGATTGAAGGGATAAAAAGTGGCAGAGGGATGATGGTAGCTTTGTCTCTTTATTTCTCGCAGGATACAGTCCTCCTACTCAGCGCTGTTTGTGTGCTTCTATCAGAGGTACTGTGAACGCCACAGTTGATTTAGGGCGATTAAAACCGCTAGCTCATCTCTATAGGCGGTGGGTAAAAAATAGAATGAATTCCCCCTTTGGCTCGGTCGACTTTTCACAGCTGAGTGGGACTGTCCCAATCCACCCAATGGTTTTAAGTTCAGTACTACCTATCGCATTATCTGAAACAAGAGATACTAACACCTAAGTTGAGTAGTCAGTTAAATGTGAACTTTGGTCCGTTTTCTTCCTCTGGTCAGTTTTTTATAGATGAGAAAAGAGAAAAAAATATGAGAGTGCCAACCAGAGCAACTGTGCTGGGACAGTTCCAGAAGAACTCTAGTGCTAGTTGTAGGATGGCTAATATATGTTTTGATCAGACACAGCTACCAAGTCCTAGCTTCATGATCCAAATTCCTTCCGCCTAGCAGTAATCCAAACCTGCAAGTGGCGAGGCAACCATTTTCACTGTCCACACACTAAAACTGTGGTATATCAATCATTATGTTGTTAACTTCACACTTAGCTTTAAATAGAAAGATATGTCTTTACCCAATCATCTGCAAAAAGCAAAAATGAACTCCATGCCTCCTAGTCTGAAGAGCCTTGTCTCCCTAACTAAGACTATCAAAAAATGAGAGTGTGGGAGGAATTTGTGTTTGTTTCTCCACTAGAGAAAAAAATAAGCTATCACTATGTTTTCTTGCCGTGCCAGGGTTATGCTGGTGTATTAAAAAACGGGTACCTTAAGTCTAACCAAGAAGAAATGAAGAGGATATAAGTCCTGTGATATGTCAATAGGAATTGGGTTTGATGTGTTAATGTTCCGAAGATTGCATTTGTATTGGGATAAAGGGTGTGGAATTCACTGTGTTCTGCTGGGTCAGGACAAGGTTCATCACCACAACCAAACAGGATTCTCAATAAGAATAGGTCATCAAGCTGCCTGGTACCCAACAAGGTCAGGGCTGCATTTGATTTCTTCACACACATGAACCATAACAAGAACATTTTTGTTAGCTTTGCGACTCTGACTGTTAGCTGAGGCCCAAGGTCACAGTCACTAAAATAAATCAGCCTAATAACCCTTTATTCAGTCCGCCTCTTTGTCCCCCGGCTCACAGGTTCCCCACACCTCCTGATTACCTCCATGACTAATCTACCAGTTGACAGCTGGGGGCATGGTTACCTTTACAGAGGTTATGCCTTGGCATCATCATCACAGTAAACAAAAAGGTCCTTACTTTGGTGTGTTTTAATTGATTCTCAACAGTTTCTTCTCATTTTCTGTTTTCTTTCAGCAACATCTCTTCATTATCTCTTTATTTTCTATCCTAAACCTTCCTTCCTCAGCTGTTTTTAAACAATTGTGATTTCCTCTTACCACTCCTTTGTTTGTTCCTCATCTTTTATAATTTTCTTAGTATCATTTTCTTTTTTTCTAAAGCCTAACATACATCCCTCTACAACGTTTAAAGGTCACCATATTGCTACTCTCAGGTTTCCTGTTCCTTCTCTTGTATTTCATCCCTCCGTTCTCCTGCACGTCCTTGCCTCCTCAGCAGACTTTTCGTACTGGAGCGTCATTACCCCTGCTCAGGGTCATATCTAAATGGTTATTAACTGGAGTTCTTCATCCGGATCAATCATCTCGGCCGTGAAACTGTCTATCCGACCGTCTCTCTGGGTGACAGACATGTATTTCCTTGTCTAGATGACATCTTTCTTTGTGTGTCATTGTCACTCTCCCCTCCTCTTCCTCTTGATTCCTCAGCACTTACTTTCTCTTTGTGGTTTAACTCCATGTTGGCCAAAGGAGGACGGCCCGGCTCAGATTAGATGAAGGCCAGACGGTGCAATGCAGAAAACTGAACTAAGCCCTATTAAAGAGAGTCATTAGCCGTCTGTCTGGTTCTGCACGCAAAGAGTCAATTATCTGTTGAATGAAACCTTGATGAAATAAATGACAGGGATTTGGTTCTGCTTCCTGATTACGAGTTGCTCAGCAGGTGGCTCATTATAAGTATTAAAAATAATTCACCCAGACACAAAAAGTTGTTTGTGGGTCATGAGGGTTTAGGGAAAGCTGGACATATTCAGACTATAGAAAAAAAGAAAACCAACATCTAGAAGAAACTTCAGAGTCATGTTGTCACATAATTTATTTCTGCAACACAAATATGGTCTTGGTGCAATATAGTTGTTTTTTTCCCCCCACACTTGTAGTTTTGACATTTATTGTGAAGTTGCTGATTCCAAACCAAAAGGACATCACCTAAACACCGACTAATCATCACAGAAAGTGCTGGAGGTTTAGAGAAGTTCTACGTGTATGTGGACATTAAAAAACTACAAGAATAGGCATCTTTAATTTTGAATTAAAAATAGAGTTTCTTTAAAGTTCATGACTGTGTAGGACCTGTTAAAACTGAGATCAATAAATTTTAACATCTAATGTCAAATTTCTCTTGTAAAATCTAACTAACAAGCAAATAAATCTGTAAATAGGGGTAAGCCTAAAAAAATCTGCAATGATTTCATAAGTGCAGAGTGCTATATGTTATTAATAATAGTGACTGAACGAACTGTAAGCAAGTTTTGCTGTTGTAGGAGGAGTTTTGTGAAAATGCTAAT